>JAUELC010128007.1:0-11497 GCA_031471745.1 Cryptochiton stelleri
CAACTATATCAACAATCCTTCCTCGTTCACCACCTATTATCCTCACAAAAGGATATTAAAACATATTAAGTATCCGGGAGACGAAGAATAGAAAGTAAACAAAAACTATAACAAGCAGACGAAGGACAGCATTCCATATATGGATAATGCTATGCACTGAACGTGGGAACTCTGTACCATATAAGGTATGACTTTATTTAGGTCATGCCATGTAAGGTCATGAAGTAGTCCGTTAACCTCTATTGACCAAATAAATAAGCATGGCTGATATCTGGATGATATCTAACTAGTTGAATACCACATGTTATCACATGGCTTTGGAGTGGAAATACGGGGGTTGTAGTGTGGGAAAGACATTTACTGCATTATTGGATGAGCCAACACATCCCGTTATTTCTGATTGCCTTTCTTATCCGAACTATTAAAGTGTTTGAATACAAAAATCAGAATGCCTGTTTTTGGGGGCATCTTAAGTAAAATTATCACAATGGACTCATTTGCGATTACTACCTTTTGTTTTTGGTGGACACAAATGGCAACTATCTTAAAAATATACAAATAAAAAAGCACTCGATGTTAATGTCTAGAGGTACCAAAGATGCAACACACAAATTTGGTTGTGAAACTGGATTTTCACCGAACTAATAATTACCCAAAATGTAAAAATCAGGTATTTTTATTTTCTCTTCGCCCACATAATTAAGTTAAGTGAAAACGGCAATTAACGAGCTGTGTATTATGCTAAATTTTAAAAGAAATAGTTTGTTTCTAATCACATAAACGAATACTAATTTCTACCAACTGACAGCGAATGTTCTATGCAAAATCATTAGTCTGCTTTTAGTATATATTATATAAAAAAATCGAGTCTGTTAGCCGGTAGACGGATATTCGAATAATTTTATATACATCGACCAGATAATACCTTTGATAAATAACTAAACCATGATCTAATACTCCATTGGTTCTGACCGAAGCAACAGAAAACAAGAATTGAATTATACAAATATATTGCTATTATTGATATTATATGATTTCCCAAGAGATAAACTTTGCTTCCGGTAAACGATCACCGAGTAGACCAAGTATCTTAAGGAGCCATCTTGATAAAGGCAGTGTGTTTGAAGTGTATTCATGCTGTCAGCAGTGAAGGAACATTTCTATTTCTGACATATCATTTATAAAGACCACTTCACATTATGGTTATCTGGAATTGTTTTGTACACTAGTGGAATTACACTTCCGTCATATAAGTGAAATACTTTTGGGCACGGCGTTTAACACCAAACAATCAAACAAAATATTTCAGTAGCGATAGTTGTCCTTGTGGCGCGAAGACGATGCGATTTTCTGTCATGCAAGAGAAATCAAAAATACCCACACGAAGCGATTTTGCTTGCCGACAATAATCGCCTGAAAATCGATTCGTGTACGCCTGATAGGAAATCAGTTTTGGTTAAATGGAGCGAAATTTGTATCATGGCTCCATTTGTATCACAGATTTTCAGTTATGGTTTGTCGATATCCAAATCTAGATTTTCTGTGCATTTATTTATACAAGGTTTACACATTTCCTTCCACCAGTCTTCGCTGACTTATCAGAATTTCTCATTTCAAATTAATTGTTTGACCTGTCCGTCGATTTGAGATATTGGGTGCAATACTATTTATTCTATGACAGTTAACAGGTCCAATTCTCAGTCGATCTTAGAACGGAAGATCTCTGTGTGGAAGGAATGGGTTTGGAATTTAATAGGGTTAGTTTTTTTTTCATCCCCGTCACATTGTGTATTAGGGAATTTTCTTTGTATATGAAGAAGGTAGTTAATAAATAAAGGTTAAAGAAAAAGATTAAAAGACAAATTAAACATGGTTGTTAGAAAATGTCATCAATCGTCTATAAAGAAGAAAAGTGTTTCTCAAATTTGAATGTCTAGCAATGTTCCGTTGCTTTCTTCAGCATACTTCTAAGGAGTGTCTAATAATAGTAATATAAGCAATTTATATATAATAACAATTTCAGCTGTCCGTATAACCTATTATTATCGTCTGGCTTTTCGCCCCAAAACCCATATATACCGATAATAGTACATATAAGCTTATTTTTTTATGTTATAAATTTAATCCTGTAGTGTATATTAATAGAAAATGAGTATTCCATATTTTAATATTTAGTCAGAACAAGGATGCAATAACACCAATTGAAAACAATGTCAGGACTAGAACTACAGAGTCATTTAAACATGTAGAAATCTAAATTGTTTCCTGTCCAGAAGGGCACTGAAACAATGATTTAATGACTGAGCTGGTAATGGCCGTGTAATTTCACACATTACATCTTTATTAGGGTGGCTACAATTCAACAATCCATCATCTTCCCGAGGCAAGGCTGATATCTCCATAAACTCTGTATCAAGCCTTGTAACGCTTACTGCCTTTCGGCGGTCAGACAGAGATTAAAGTAAAACAGAGATAGTGGATAAACCAATCCAATATATGTACCACAGTGTATCGCCTCTGTCGGAATATTATGATAAACAGTAAAGACGTCCTTCTTCTCTTGCAATGGCTCAAATAAGCCTTATTCTTGATTTTCTGTTATAACGGTAATATTAAATTTCAGCCCTTCTTCGTTTGATAAAAGTTTAATGTCTTTGACTGGACTGGTCGGACATGTGCAGAGGGATATATATATGGCATCATGGTTAGGTGCGAGCATGTATTGTCGATCCCTCGAACTAAAAGGGGTTATCTCCTCCTTGTTTTACCAGAAATATGGTAGGAAGGTGGGAGTAGAGTTCACGTCAAAGAAAATGGGTTAAGGAGACCAAAGGGTTTTTTACAGTACAGACTAGAACAAACTTAACATTTAACGCGACTGGCAGAAAAACAAAAAAAAAACTCGCCTAGGACGCGTAGTGACGAAAGTAGGCGCGTACACTCTCAAGGTGTGACGCGCCACATTTGTTTCATGCGTGTCGACAGATATTTTTGACGCGATTTAAGAAGTTCTCAAATGTTTGGCTCGTGCAATGCTCGAAGCAATCGAAAAAAAATCGGACGCGCTGATTTGTTTCTGTACACGCGCCTATTTGAATATAGGCGAGAGTTGCTAGTTTCACGGCAGCGGCAGAGCAGACGCATACGAGTCTCGCTAACCGTCGCCTAAATTATTTGACGCGTCAGAATTCGGCGCGTTTTCGGTGCGTTTATATGTTTAGTTAGTTCTCGTCTGTAGTGTACTATGCCCTGATTACTTGATGGTCGTAATTTGAACTTAAACGTCTTGATTGCTTGTGTAATTGTTTGGTGATTTGCGTCACGTTCAATATAATGAAATGTGGGTTCAAATTAATCTGTTATGTTGTTTACTATTATAAAGCCATTTTATGTGCATTGCTTACTTTATTGCTGTTTTGTCTTTCTAGTACTGTGTCTAAATGCAAATGGTTCCAGTTTACTGTCATGTGCGTTTTGTATTTCCGCCAACAAATATGTTTATCATCTAGATATCCTACTTATCCGCTATTACTACTTTATAATGTTATTCATTCTCTGCCAGTCTTACATGGACTCCAATCCCTAGACTTGATTAACAGGCTCCATCTGTCAGCTCGTTATCTGCAGTGATTTGCTATTGGCAACTTTTACGTCCAGAAGACAACAATCCTGCAATTATTACCGTTTATAAAGTTAAGTAGCCGGTGAAGCGTCCGACCTCCTATGCTGGGTAATCACTCAATTGGGTATCCCGGCAACATGTGTAGTTCTACTACTTAAGAAGGTCTAACAGTCGTAGACAGTGACTCAATAACATGCATGTACAGACATGTACAAGCTCGGTTGCTAAATGAGCGATTGGGCATAGACAATAGTTACACATAATATCCACTCCACAGAGCAATCGGACACCCAGTCAGGAATTTCACCTCACAGTGAACTCAAAGTTTTCTCACAGGGGATCTCACAAAGCCATCACAGTGTGATGTCATGGTGAACTAAATCTGTAACCGTTTTTGGACGTCACAGTTATGTCACACAGTAGTCTCATAAACCTGTCATGTTGTGATATCTCCCTGAACTTATGGTGTAACCTGATGTGCGTATGAGATCTTATATATGTCACGACGGGGTCACGATATGATGTCGTGATGTGACATCGCTGTGACATTATCAATAGTTAACGTGTGTTATGTTACACTGATGAATATAATATGATGCCATTGTGACATAATCGTTATAATTGTGACATAATAGATGTGAGCAGAATATGATCTCACTGTTTTATTGCCGTTAGCTCACGTCTTGACTGTGTACTTTTATAGAACGACGTTACAATTGAATGATATATTTATATTACACAAATTCTTCGCAAATATAAAAAAAAGGTAAAATATCGCGTTGAATATCGTCGAGTGTGGTTACCTTAACCCATTGGGCTGGCACAACATCATATGAGTGAAATAACGTGTGAACAGAATATGATGCCATGCACTGTGTTATTGCCGTTAGATCACGTCTCGATGGACTTAACCAAGAAGTTCAAGTCTCGTTAGTGAGTCAGTGATCTGTGCCTACCCCTAAACCATTTGGTTCCCCAATATAACTTCCCTGTAACATAATAGACAGACTGTTGCATCGTGCCCCATCAAGTAGTAAATGTCATAGGCTAAATCCCACGGCTAGTGATAAAATGATATTAATGTACAATACAGACATAACATGATGACATAATAAATACTTAAACTTATACGTATATTTAATATGTTTTTGTAGATATGGTAAAACAATTTCTAGCGGCGACGTTATTGGTTATTAACTTACTCGTTGAAGCACTAAAGTTTTTTCGCATTAATCCTGATTGATGATGTTGGGTTAATCCTCCCATCTAGTGCGTAGATGTTCAATATGTTTACCTTTGTTTGCTGTATATGGTACATTCGTGATTTCTACATTCAAACGGGGTTTCTTGGAATAATTTAGTACATTATTATTATCTGAATTTTGTTCGAAGTTGATATAATACAGATTAATGACGGTAAAATCTCATGTCCAAATCTGTGGCCAGGAGAGCTCACATAACTCTGAATATGGTGGATCAGGTATACTGTCGACATTTGTCAGTTATAAAACTAGCGAATCATTAAACCCAGAAAAGGACCGTGAAAACTAGAACAGCACACTTCTATGATCTCACCTCGGCTATATGTTTCAATGACATCGTCCAAATGACGAACTAGTAAGCCAGATAGAGCAATTTTCTATACAAACAAAAAATGGTAGAGGACCCGCTAGATGAACAAACAGCCTAGGTACAAACATTGTATTCCAATCCCAATGCACCACGTTTAAAGATAGAAGATATGTTAGTATGCTTCATGAGTAACAGAGAAATTTAAAACAAATAACGTTGACGTTGGCAAATGTTTTATTTGTTAATATCTTACATTCACGATTTCTAAATTAAAACGAATTTACTTACATAATTTAGACAACTGTCAATAATTGGGTGTTGTTATGGGCATGAATCTGACATAATAAAGAGTGACGGCAAAATATCTCACATTGGCAATAGCTGTGGCCAGGAAAGCCCATTTAACTCTGGATATGGTCGGTCTGGTATTAAGAACCGTCTAGATTTAGCGGTGATGAATCTGGCGAACCACTAAACCCACACACCTGCCTGGAAAACGAAAAGCACACATCTATAGTCCAAACTTCTGTCTAGATTGTGTTTCAAGGAAAGCATCCAAATGACAAAATAGGGAGATACAACACGTTGTTGCTAACCCCTTAGAAGATAATCGATTAGATTAATACATAGTCTATGTGCAGTGAGTTGCATTCCAGTCTATTTATTGCAAGTAAAGTTACTCTTGTAAAATATATAAACTAGAATTATGCAACGCCTGTATATACTTTCAAATTTATCCTTATGTACATTGAAATTGATTTACACATACAACGTATATGACAAATATATATATACTATACATATATTTATAGATAGGAGATATAAAACGATTAGAATTGGCAATGTTAGGCAGATTATTAAAAAATGCCATTATTTTTAATCTAGCATTATTTGATACTATTATATGTATTGCATACTAATGATCTCTGACAACTCATTCCTGGCATTAATTATTCGTTTGAAAATGTTCAGAAATGAAAATAATTTTTTTTTTAAAAGTATCTCTTGGCTTTATCTGAAAGGATTTTTTACGGTATGATGAAATTTCTTAAAAAATCAATTAATACATGACGGCAAGTGTGTTTTAGCAGGCTTACACTTGATGGAGAGTAACGTTTCTGTTAAACGTTTCCTAGATACATAAGACTTGGAATGTATTTTAAAAGATGTGTTTTGTTCAAGTAATTAACAAAAAAACTATGGTAAAAAACATTTGTAAGAAATATATAATTATCCACTGTTCAGTGTTCAAACAAAATGGTTGTCGACACACAACGTATTCGATAAGAGATGATACATTTGTAGTAAGTTTGCAGTATTTGTCCGCGTTTACATTTTAGTTTTCCATCGTTTATCAAATTATTAAAGATGTTAAAGTTGATTAATTGGCATGGTCATATATTACAGTAGATATGTATTTATCCACAACGTTTAGATATAAGTCACGCAGATATGACACATATTGATCGTCCAATAAAACATTAAATCGTACCAGATTAGATCGTCGCCATTAGGTATATGTCCTGTCATAATAATTGTCTGAAGAGAGAGCTACAAATCTAAGTGACCGTTGCAAGATATTGATCTATTAAGATGTCTATAGTAAAGTGGATATAAATAGAAGCTATTAATCCTATAAGCCTGTGCCCAGATAAAGAACTTTCTTCTCAGCGAGGTTGTTTGTATGTCTAGCACTATCACTGGCCAACTATATGTCCATACGGAAACTAAATTTAATGATGGTCTATGAATCGGTTCCCTGGCCGGTCAGTCAATGGACCTGAAATAGAACGGGGATATGTATCGTTATACAATATTTGGGACTCTAATATGTCTAGCCTTGCTTTAAATCCGCCTCACCCGGATGTACCTCATATGGCAGAATGCACCTTTCAACCCTCTTTGTCCTTTAAAATTATGAAATGTATTAAAAAGGATCACCCTTCCGTATGCATTAAGCATCAGTCAACGACGAAACTCAATAAATGCTCCAGACAGTGTGACTATTTGGAAAATGTATCTGTTTGCGAGAATTTTTTACGTTGTTTTCATTGATTGGCTTATTGCAGACCAATCTTCACGACGAATTGAATCCATTTAAAACTTCCAGTAGACCCAATATTCATAAAATTTATGGTTTATTATTACAACATTGTAATTGTCTATAAATCGGTCAATATATTTGCGACACATAACTTAGACGTAGACAGCTGTAATTAAGGAGCTACGGTTTTGTGTCAGAATATATAGACTACAGTGGCCTTATTATCCTTAATATTTGTGTTAATTGTCATCAATGGAAGTACATGCATGTAAAGTTTTTTTTACGGTGATGGTGCTAACGCAACTATTTACAGAATTCACAGAAAGGTTGAATGGTGTGCCCACTTCTACAGTATAAATCAAGAATTCAAACACTACAAAGTTCCCATGACGTCCACGCGTAGACCTCGGTTAAGTATTTACTAGCCAAATAACTTTGTAGATTTATTAAATAAATCTCATTCCAATACACAGGTAGTTAAATACAGAAATCTTCCAGGAATCGACACAGCCACGAAATTGAAATCTAGAGTGGGAATCCGAAAGCAGCTTACGTCAATATAAAAGTACCAAGGGAGTGAAAGAACTGGTAGCATACTCCAAACCAATCGAAGTGAGCAGCATGGTCAACGCTTTTGAGTAATTGATCATTGCCAGAACGGATTTTCCTTAACGCCGATAATTAAGTAGGCATTGGATTGCACAACACAGGTCGATATATAGTGACTCCATATGTTGGTTACTCTATCGTGGTTTTGTTTTTGTACTTTTATTTGATTTTTAGTTCTAGCTGGAGTTTTCACACTGACTCGATTTTTACTGTTGACGTAGACGTTGTCCGTGTTTAAATACGTTTCGTTAAGTCCAGATCCTAGAACTTAGAATGTCGGTCAGTGGTACATGTATAAGAATGTATTTGTAATTCTCTCTTTGGCTCCCAGACGCGTTGGCCTCGCAAATACACTTTGTACATTGTCCACCGACTGTATGCTATTATAACAAAAATACTTATCTAACCTTTGTCACCCTTGGGTGAAAGCTGAAGGGTTTAAAAAATAACAGCTCCTGTCCGGAGATCTCTTTAACGTTGATGATTTCCAGGACACCAATACCACAGCTTCGACTACTTATCGCAGTTCATTGCAGAAAACCGTTCCGTGAAATTGATTGACTAATTCTGCCCAGCAACGGATAGAGCGCGTGTTGATGCGTAAGCGTCAATTGATTTGCACTACCGCATTGCATTCAAACTACATGCACATAAAATACATTAAAAAAAGGAAAAATACAGTTTATGTATGTAGCATTTGCTGTTTTACTAGACACATGTCGATTGAACATCAGTCTCGGAATAAACATTTTCAACTCAATATCCTACATAAACTTTGGTAAAGATGTAGTATTTTCGAATGCAATTTTAGCAATGCTTTATTAATCTTTTGAATAACGAAGATTGAGAAGATCACTATGAATGCAGTCGTCGCCGTATATAACATCTGAAATTACACAAGTTGTAACGATCAAGGTTGTATTGTCTTCTTGTGCCTTACTCATTTAACCATTACGACTTTCGTAACAATATTTATCATTCGTTTGGTAGTAATTACGGCACGTTTGATAAAATGAGTATGTGCGAGGGTTACCCATCTCCATGCTGTATTTATCAAATTTAGATGGATCCATTGATTAGTGGAGGGGATGTTGAATGATTTGATAATAAAGAATGTCTCCGGTCTATAGCATTTCCAACAGTCGAATAACGCAGTAATATCAGATGTCGAGAAAGGCACTGATGTCATAAGATAAACAGTCGAAGAAACATTTCAGTGTGTCCATCGCCTTTATGAATAGCTGATACAAATGAATAAACCAGTTCGGTCCAGTAACAAAGATAAAAATCACAAAAGTTGCAACTGGCCTTAAATCTTGATAATGGCACGCCGAACAGGTATCCGCTACTGAAAAAAAAAACCCACAACAGTATCCACGTGAATGATGCACTCATACTTTGTCTCGCCCTCTGGCTATGGGCAGTGTTTGCTAGCTTTCACTCATGTTATCTTTGCTTAGCATTGGAAGAACATTAACTGTCCAACACAGATTAACACTTCATATTTTGGTTGTGAACATTTTACTGTTAAATGGTGTAGTAAATCGGCGCCATGTAAGTGAAATAACATTGAGCACTGCGTTAAAAACCAGTCAAACAAACATATTTTGTCTCAAATCCAGAATAAACAAACATTTACCGTTCAAGCGATTTCTGACCATAAAAACAAAATAATCTGCCGGAAAAACAAAATAATAGCATTTGAAACCGCCATATTATCAAGTAATCAGTTCAATTTTTGTAAAATAATTAACTCGATCATTTCACCTGTTTTTGCATATATACGGAAACGCAAAACCATAATAAATCACCAAGACAATGTAAATGACTTACCAGTTGATGGAGTTAAAATGTTATCTTTGTTGATTTTTAGCGGAATAACCATCATCCTTAATATACCCTCTGGAATTTCACTCAGAGGGATTTTAACAACTCTTACTTTTGGACATTTTCCCTGAGCTTCAAGACGACGAAACACATGTAACTGAGTATTGTTGAGAGTAAAGTAGTTCCCGCCTTTTTCAACCACTTGTAGTCTTGGACAATCTCCTTTTAGTAAAATTTTCCTAGAAATTTCAATGAGACTTTCCTCTGGAGTAAGTTCGTGGAGGGAGACTAGATCAGTACAGTCAGTAAAGTGGATTAGAGACGGAGATACAAGCATAGTTACGAGTAGACATGAAACAGGCAAATGTACAGGTTTTCCATCCGATTAATTCCAATCATAAAAAATGTCTGAGGGTAAAATTCCACATAGCTATTACTGTGATCAAAGATTATTTCTTCGACACAAATCAAATTTACTAGCACGTGCATCCATTGAGTCGTCAACTTGCATATCTATAATGCAAGCGTAAACATCAGAAACACAAACCCGCCATCTTCCAGAAGACGTCCTATCCCTCTAGTAGTACGCCTTCACATCATACAGCTTCTATAGATCGACCACAGAAATAGTACACGCTGTGTCCACGATAAACCTCATCATCGAATGAACACGCCAGCGGAGAATGACTTCGGATCTGCCTGGCGCCAGCACAAGGGTACAGCAGGATTGTAGAGAGCTCTTCAGCAAACGGTCGTCAACTGTTGCATTAATCTAGTCTGATGGCCAAGATCAAAGAAATCTACGCTGTTGGCGAACCAGATGATTGGCAGCATGTGTTTTTTTATCAATGGAGATAATAAATATCGGCTCGATAAAGGTACTTTACACATAAAATACGTTCAGCTTTGTTTGTTATGTGCCCGAGGTTGATCGATAACCTTTGACTTTCGCGTGGGAATTTGAATCGTCAATTGCTCCGGCGACATTTGCTCCAGCAACAATTGCTTTGCGACAATTGCTCCAACCACAATTGTTCCGACGACAATTGCTCCTTCTGCCTTGGATACAATCCCTAGGATCAATTTTCAACGGAGCAATTGTCATGGGAGCAATTGTCGCGGGAGCAATTGTCGCTGGAGCAAATATCGTCGGAGCAATTGTCGCAGAAGCAATTGTCGCGGAACAAGTGTCGCATGAGCAATTGTCGCGGAACAATTGTTTTTTTTTCGGAGCAATTGTCGCTGGCCAAATGTCACCGGAGCAAGTGTCGGGCAGCGGAGATTTATTCCGAGTTAAATCTCCGCGATGACGTTCCACGCAAATCTATCGACTGTACACGTTTACAATAGAGAATGTCTTTCGCTAACTTACATACTGAGGGCTGAAATCAAATCTTATGTGTCTTCGTATCGTTTCATATTCTTCTAACTCACGAGTAGTAGCCCCGCGTCGTGGCTCAGTGGTTAGCGTGTCGCTTATTTCTGATCCTCCTCCAATGTACCGTAAGGATTCGAGCTCCCTGGTCGACCACAGGTATATGAGGGAGTCACGTGAGGTGACTCCGGCTATGGCGGGTGGTGGTTTTTACGAGGTTTTCTCCCGGTTTTCCACCGTATTAAGTAAGGCAGAGTAAGAAGTGGATAGTTCGTCGTCATATAAGTGAAATACCCTTGAGTACGACGTTAAACCATAATCAAGCATGCAAGCATCAAATAGTAGGCGTGCCTAAGATCGAGCTAAAATACACTTCCCGTTTTCGAGATCAATCAATGTGCACTTGTCAATTTAATTAATTCCCTGTCATTAAGTCCATGTAACCATT
>JAUELC010128118.1:0-11497 GCA_031471745.1 Cryptochiton stelleri
ACCGCCCTGGGCCTATGAATCTTGAACACGCACATTTTGTTTACTTGCACTCAATGACCCCTGTTCACAACCCTACAAACGTCCCTTGATCGGTGATTGGTCCAGGGCAGACAGGGTGGGCGGGTTTAGTTCAGAGGCTTTTTTCAAAAATCTAATTCACCCACACTACTGAATAACGTACAAGCCTGCGTTATTCTGTAGTGAAGGATTGCCCTTCACTACTGAATAACGCACAAGCCTGCGCTATTATGTAGTGGAGGGCAGGCCTGGCCCTCCACTACATAACAACGCACACAGGTCAAATGTCAAAGGTCAATAAGGTCTATCGTGCTCTTTCTATACTACTCATCTGGTCTAGATGCAGCTCGAGGGATGAGTACAAATGAGTGTGAAGAAATCTACCTGAAGTACAAATGTACTCGCACAAATCTGTTTATTTTTGACAATGAACTGTTTTTTTCCGATATCGTTACTCTTTTTGGCAAATAGGTATTTCCACCACCACATCTAACCCGGGATTTCAAAATGTCTTCATAAAAGTCGGGCAGCGCGTACATGTTCAATAGTGAAGGTATATGGTTTGCATTCAAATTAATGTTGAACAAGATGAAGTCTGGTACAAACATTTCGATATGAAATAAGGCTATAATTTTCCAGTTTGGGACGCCATCTATACATAAGTGTTTGACCCAGTTAATTTTCGGTTCATTGAAGTAGCTATGTATATCTATTATATTTAACCCCTGCTTCTCTAATCTCCAATCGATGGTTTCCTTTTAAGCTTGTCTGGTTTGCCGTTCCATTAAAAAATTTAATAAATGTGTTTCAATTTTAATAAGTATATCTTCAGGTACACAAAGAACTGATGAACATACAGTCGGGCTAGAAATAACAGAAAACGCGCCGAATTCTAACCCAGCAAATAATGTAAGCGCCGATCGCCGCGTCACACATGTAGGCATCTGCTCTGCCCGTCATTTTCATGACAGACGCGATTATTCAACTAGCAAAAACAGCCTACTTAACAAGTAGGAATAAAATACTTTTCGTCGCCACGCGTTTGCAAAAACGTATAGATGCGATTTTGTTTTTATTTCAACGCATTGGTATTTATCGTTCTCATAATGGCTTTTAATACATTGATTGGGATAGATTTCCAATGAAAACTACCAGGACAGTGTAAAATGGTTTAACTTTCCTATCTACATACCTTCCGTTTTTGTTTTATTCAGGACTAGTCCAGATCGAGTTGAATCCCGTGTATCTATTTTTAATATTTTTTGCTTGATCCGTGCTCATGATTTTTGGCAAGATGTCACATAATCAAAGAGCTAATGGTCTAGCAGCTATGCTGCAGTCAACGTTTAATAGCGTCATAGGCCTCCAGTTATCTGATGAAAGGGGTCACCTGTTTTTAAACAAAAGGGCGAGCACCCCGAACCTTTTAGAGAATTACCTACACTTTTACCTATGATGTTTCAGAGTTATTTATAGAACGCGGAAGCTAGTCCATCAGATCCAGGGCTTTTGTTCGGTTTTATGCCATGGTGTGCTTTTGCAACTTTATCGAGTGTTTGAAGACCGTCTCAAGTTTCTGAATCTGTTTTTCTCTAATTTGCTTTCAATTGGTGTATTTTCTAGATATGGAATTACTTTTTCGTTGCTTGGTGCTGTTATCGAGTATACAATTTTAAAAAAGTCTACTTGTAGGGATGATATTTTCATGAGATCTTTGATGATTCTATCATTCTTGTCAGCAAGAAAAATATTTAAAAAAATTATTTCTCTCGCGAGATTTTTCTAGCCCCCAAAATGTTGAGTATTTTTTTCTTCCTTGTCAATCTATTCTGCCTTGGATCTTATTTGGACCCCTTTTGCTAGATATTGATATTTTCTTTCAAGTTCAGTTTCTACATCTAATATGGTGGTCTCAAGCAGAGTAGTGACAGTTGAGTCTTAATTTAAATTGTTTTCACGCAGCAGGTGTACGTTGGTAAGCTCCGTTTCTAATGTAATTATCTCAGTCATTCTATTTATTTTCTGCTATGACCTTTTTAGTAACGGATTGTTTTCTCTTTAATGAAGATTTTACATTCTTCCCATTTCAAATGAGCGTTATGCTTATTTTGTTCTAAATAGTTTTTAACTAAACATGTCAATATAACGTTTGTCTTTCAAAAAACAATCATTAAATTTCCAGATACCTGGGCCTTTGTCTTCAATATTTAACGTGACTTTTAGAGATTTTGCTTAGTTGTCTGTGTGACTGATCTGTGCTGGCCTGATATCGCGTGATTCAATTTTAGTGATGAGATCTAAATGTATTAACCAGTAGTTCATTCTACTGCCTTTATTCTTAGTGGCTCCACGCCAGATAAATTGGGTAGTTAATTTGTGTTTCAATCTCCAGACATATATTAATCTCTGAGATTTAATTAGATGTCGTCGATAGAAAACGTTTCTCTTTGTCTTGGTCAATTTGGTTTTCCTATCTTGGGATAGGTTTATAACTTCATTAAAATCTCAACCAATTCTAGCTGTACCTAGAATTTTTTCAAAGATAAAATTCAACATGTTTTAAAAAAAAGTAGTGTCTTATGTAAACATTGTTTGGTGCATGTGCATTGACTAATGTGCATACTGTGTCTTGAATTTGGACATTGATTAACAACATTCTTCCTTCTGTATCTGTATAAGCATCTACCACTTCTGCATTGATATTATTCTTCATAATAATTGCTACTCCTCTACTAGGAGTGCTTCCAAACTATGAAGAATATTAGCACTTATCTCCTTTCTAAAGCTTTCTTAATGACAAGTGGGTTTCCTGTAAAAATTTAACATCTGTTTTTGTTTTGTTCTATTCATGAATAAAGCCTGGCTCTTTTGTTTTGTTTATTTCGTAATCGTTGGGCATTTAAGGATGTTAGATGAAAACATCAGTGTTTTTTACCAGTCCTTGCTTTTTTTTAAAGGTAGTATATTTATCAAACCCACTTTGTACAGTGCACCTTTGCAGTTTGTACGTACAAAATAAATACATACAGGCTTATGTACACAATATTATAAGACACACACAGTGTAATAAAAAAATATATATATTTTTTCTTAGTAACATGAATATAGAATCATACAAAAAGAAAGAAATGTGTTTTGTTTTTTGTTTTTGACGGTGAATTAATGTGGTTTGCATACACTATTTAAATGTAAAAAATATTGGGTGTCGAACATCAATGCTGTTCATGAAGGTTGTCTTAATAAGAATAACAGGTCAATATAAAACTGGCACAAGGCCATGTAAGCGGCCAGACTTCATATACATCATAGATATGACCCTGTATGAGTGGTGCTTGGTTTGGTATACTAATACTGAGCTGGATGAGCACAGTTCTATGCTATCATATACTAACCTATGTAAGAACTGGAGCTCAAGTTAATAATACCCTTCACAACTGTACCTAGTGTATCTTCCATGTTGTCACTATGCTTTGTTCTATCTATGTGACTATAAGCTTTGTTTTTATCTATCACTGATTGACATCTGCTTTTACATTCAACGTTATTTTCTTCTACTGGGGTGGGTGGGGTTTCTAGATTATTTCCTTCTGTCTCGCAGTTTAAAAGCTTCCCTTTGTTTATATTTCCCCTTCTTGACTGGCCTTCGCTGGCCTGTGGCCTTCATATTGCTACCATCTCTAGATTGTTTTTAACCCGCTGATTTGTCTTTAAAGAGGTAGTTTTTTCATTAAATTAGGTTTGAGTTAACTACAGTTTAAATTTGCATTCCTCTCTGACAGGTTAGTGTTCGCTATCGGGGTGTACTGGACTATCTCTGTCTGTGCCACTAATGGGGCTGTCACTAATACCCGGACACTTTCTCCATTTATGGCTATTTCACTTTCTAATGTATAAACATTTAAAAAATGTATGCACATTTCACCGTGTATTGATTGACACCAGTATAATGAGTTCTATTGTTGTAAGTTATGTCAGTACGCTACCAGCTGATCGCGCGGGCGGTTAGAGGGAGCTTCGTGTTGCCCTGGTGCTCTCAGCGCATTGTTTGTAACTAGTGGCGTCCAGGGGAGTGTCCGTCATCAATTGGGCTGGCGTGCCATCATATAAGTGAAATAACCTTAAGTACGTACGGTGTAAAACCTCAATCCAACAAACATGGACACGCCTATTTTTTATGGTTTTTCCGATAGAAGAATAATCTGGAAGCCTTCATGAAAAGCTTGTACATAGCATGCACTATGTATAACTGACAACCATATATTTTTTTTTATAAATGAAGAGAGAAAAATGTGCTTGCCTCCAACGGCATTCGAACCCGGGCCCTTTGGGTTACAGGCCCAACCCAACTATATAGTTAGTTATGTTGGAGAATAATATGGAAGGACTGTGTTTATGAATGTTTGTTGACAATAATTATATGCTGCATTATATTATTATATGCTTGCTGCATAGAATAGAAAATTCTATTTTCTGAGAGGATGTCATACTCTGGAAATATTTAGCTAGTCAACGAGATTTAGACGGAGCTTTTTATTTGTGTTTCTGGAGTAAATGTATTAAATAAGCGTGTTCGATTTTTGATTCTGTTCGTTACCAGTTCTTATGTATATCCATGATGGATTTCAAACGGTAATATATGTTTATAATTTGTGCCTTTCACTGTCCAAGAGAAATTTAGATACTATTATACTGCGAGGAACTTTTATGCACATGAACGTACGTTTTCTGACGTGCGATTGAAACAGACAATGTGTTTTGTGGTATCCTGGATTTCGACTGAGGTTTCATGGACTGTATCCGAAGTTAGTTTGTCTGCCAAAATAGAGTTTTCGTTGAGAGAGACTATAGCGGCATTATTCTTTCCTTCGTGGATCGATACTGTTATATTCCCTGAGAGGATTCTACAACATCCAAGGCAACGGTTTTATTTTATTAACTTGACTTCCCATTCATTATCACTTGTAAGTAACAAACATACTGTATATATTTGTATATATTATTATAAGTTGTTGAATTTTATTTATTTATAATAAATATTCTTACTGTTAACATAATTTGATGGTCTTTTTTTGTTTTTTTTTGCGGTCAATTTCATTAGTTTTATTAATGGGAAATGGTATCTGCTTTGCTCCGGGAAGATGGGCCTTTGGTGGTGGGTTTTATTTGTCCTTTTGCAAAAATCTCCGACCATTTGTTACATTAAAGTGTTACTACTAAAGGCCGGTTCCCGTACAACGAATTCCGCTCCGACACGATCAGCAGTCCGTTGATGTGATTTCAGTGGAAACGCTTAGAAATTTTTCTCCCGTACCGAGGCCTCCCGAGAGCGTCGGCCATAAAATCTTCTTTTTTGTCGGTTGTCTGGTCGCGGGGGAACAAAGTTGAACATGCTCAACTTTCCTCTCCGACGTCGGTCGATAAAGGAATTATTTGATTATTGGAGGAAAGGAAAGCAGTTGCTCATGCGATTCACAACGTACATTTTTTAATTTAACAAAAATGATTGACGTCAGTGTACCTCGATCCAGGTATCCGTAATGCTTTCTTAATGCTGCCTGTGGCATATATTTATAAATATCAGGGCAGAAGGTGTACTGAACCAAAAGACTATCAACATAGTAAAGCAAAGCGTTCTAGTCAAGGACCAATTTCATATGCAAAAGTAATGTAGTTAGTAACTATAGGAACTTTGGCTTTTGTCTAAAATTGTCTCAGCTAAACAAAACACTATTTGTTAAAAGAAATATCACCCCATTGAGAAACAAAACAGATTCTAGTTCTCATTCAAGAAAAAGAACGGAATGATGTATGGCAGTGAGAGATAATCCAGGGTAATAAACCAAAACTACAAGTAAAATTGATGTATCATCTTTGTATGAAGAGTTTCAAAATTATATCTATTATGTATCTAGTTTTAGTTGGCTATTACTCTGAAGAGCAATCATTATTGGATGGGAACCTAATGTACAAGGACAACACAAAATGTCTAGAATTGCTGTAGTTCTTTTGTTCATTGTATTGTATGACGTTACTCTTAACACACGTGCTAATAATATCCATTGACAATACAATGGACGGGCGGGTGAAGGTAGCTTCGTGTTGCCCTGGTGCTCTCAGAGCTAAGGAACAACAAGAAGCTGTTGTGGCATCCTGTTATGTCCGGTGATTGCCTTGTATCTTGTCTTTGTTTGTTGCCAGTTACATCAACAGTGATTTACTTCACCCATTGGGCTGGCACGCCGTCATATGAGTGACATAACCTTAAGTATGGCGTAAAACCCCAATCAAACGAACAAACAAACAAACAAAACAATACAATGACAGGAAGTTATACAAAGTTGTATAACATCATTTTATGACCCTGTATAGGTATTGAGTTAAATATCTCAACATAAATATTCAATTTTAAAGATGTTCTGATCTCGGGTCCAATGATTATCTGATGTCTTTGAATTGATTGGGATAGGAAACGAGATAAATGCTTGGTTTGTGAATCGCAGCCTGATAGCCTGATAATGTGTAACACTATAAAGAGGATTTTGATTAAGTTAACGGAAACCATAAACATTTCGCAAGACGTTTATTAAATTTTCCTTTTTGCTCAGACTGATAGCGGTGAGAAGCGATACCTTTGTTGTAAAGTTTTGCCCACTAGACAAATGTGTCTAGCTTCAGTCTGGTAGTGTTTTATCTCACGATAAGGTCATTCGGTTTGAGCCACGGCTAACTGCCAACTGGATCATCTCTTGTAATTCCCTACAAAATAAATGTCCCCTTAACTAGCAATACAGAGTTTACAAACTACCCCATCACTTTTATAGACACATTTACAATACATTATTATGTTACAGGATACGATATCTTAATCACACAAGTGCGAGCCAAGAAGTTAAAGAAAAAAGAGCACAACATTTGTTTGTTAGTTTCCAACGTGAGAACATACCCATAACTTTCTCGTTGAACAAATAACATTTTGAAGCTGTGAAAAAAGCAGACTTAAAAGTGGATTATTTCTTTCTCAGTATGAGAGTGAGAGGGTATTGTTGACCTTATCAGACTGAGAGTCTTCAGCATCAATATTCCAGTGAGGAGACACACTGTCCACATGGACCTTGTCTTAGTTAAGGAGATCCCGTCCTCATAGGATTGATTGATAAATTGGTAAATTGATTTATTACAACGCCGTGCCCGAGGATATTTCATTCATATGACGACGGTGTACTCCTCAGTACTTCAACTTAGTTGAGGGGATTCCGTAGTCATATGATTGATTGCTTGATTGCTTGACGTGCTCAAGGGTATGTCACTTATATTACGGCGGTGTACTCCTTAGTACTTCATCTTAGTTAAGGGGATTCCGTAGTCATATGCTTGATCGATTTATTGCTTGACTGATTGTTGTATTGGTTGTAAAGCCTTGCTCAAGGGTATTTCATTCATATGACGGCGGTGTACTCCTATAGTAAATAACCACACTAACACAAGCCATAAAATGTGAAATGTGTTGCTCTGTTGGAAAAGTAATGTTCCTGCAGTGCCCTTAGTACAGATAGCATGACAACGCTCGAAACATTCTGTCCTCAGCTAGAGCCTGTACTGCTCCAAGTACAGATAACATGACAACACTCGAAACATGCTGTCCTCAGCTAGAGGGCCTCACCGTCATATGAGTTACACAACTTCAAGTACGTCATTTAACACCAATCGGATATAACGTTTGTCTTGACGTTCTATCCATTATATCTCCCTGACATGTGCTGTTTTCGGCGACAAATTTATGTATTTTTACGTTGATAGTTTTTGTCATTAACTAGTCCCCCAGCTTTTTAGGTTAATTGAAATGATAACAATAACAAGGAAATGAAAATTCGGCCAGAATGTGTCAATTAGCTTTCAACTATATGTTTCACGCATTGTTGTACAGATGGAACTCTGTGCCAATGCTTATTGGCCAGACTCCTTTATGATTTTAAATGTTGAGTTGTTACAAACAATATGTTTCAGCAAGACAAATCAAAGACCGTATACGTGCATTATTAAATGATCGTTCCGAATACATAGAGGCGTCTAAAATCCCGATGCCTTAGAATGTGCAAGATACGATTGCCCCTGTGTCTTCCAACACCGAACAGAACATGAAAGGTCTGGCGTGATAACTGTTTCCAATCTCTCCATGCATAACTATTTAAAGTGTTAAAAAAACTGGACGTAAACTGAAGCGGAAATTATTGCCTTTGTCGTTCTTTTAAATAACCTATTATCATATTGATGAAGGTGATATGTCACAGTCTATTTAAAATAAAGACAATTTTCTTTTCCTCTTTTTCTTACCGTTATCAGAAAGTCGCAGGTCTTAACTGAAGAAGACTGTTAAGCATAAAGAGAGATTAATTCACACCAAAGGATAGATTGGTTTTTGAAGGCGAAACATTCTTGACGTAAATTAAAGATAAAAAAGTTTTCCGATAGACTGGTACGTTGATTCGACTGAAACCTCCAAACGAGTAATGGCCGCAGGAAATTGATAAAATCTGATAGAATTAACACTTTGAATGGAAAATAGTATCAGACAATAGATACCATAGCATAACACTTCATTGTGTTCTGATCATTTGATTTAATGTTTTTAAATCATGCCGGTTATAAAAAGCACAAATTTCCCCTATAATTGTTTGTGGGCGTGGTGTAATCATAAGTCAGAGAGTGCATGTCGAAAAGTGTATGTTCTACACAAACCAGTGAATACATTCTGAGACTTTTCAATCATTACTTTATGCTTATTTTCAATCATTACTCCAGAACGGCGTCAACTGTTTCGGCCACATTCATCAATATGTTAACCGCATAAAAATAGGCACTCTTACTAAACGTGACCGTTCTAATTTTGATAAGTCTTTCTTGCTAGAAATTTCTTATAAGATTCCTATCCGATGTAGAGATAAATGGTTTTTAAAATTTAAAATGTGTAACACATCAAAAGAAAGAAGACCTTGCACATCCTGCATTATACCCCGAATTGGCGATTAATCACTTGCGAATGACTGCGTGTGTGTGATTCGGCTCCGCGGCGTTATTTAATTAAAGTTATCAGGAAGTGACTTAGAAGACTAAACACTTACATCGTCACGGATGAGCAAACTGAAATGTGACTGTATAGAGGAGGCATATCAACTATTTATTTTGTTATCAATGCAAAGTGAAAAAAATGCTGGCCTCCAGCAATTGGACAGAACTCGTAGACTATGCGCTCCCGTTGAGTTTCATCACAGAAAACCTGAATATGATCATGGGTTTCATTCGGAACTCTACCAGAAAGAGGAGAGCGAAAATCACCTGAGTGCAGACGGAAAACGTATAATGGTAGAACTTTTTTTACAAACATGGGGGGTAACAGATTGTTCTCAAACTAAAGCGATATCTATAACAGTTATTAGAGGTGAATTCTAACTGTTTAAACATCTAACTTCCTTTCAAATGGGTTATCGACTCGATCTCTTGATGATACTGTGTACCTTCAATACAGGCTCTTAATAATAAGAAGATTGGTCATAGAAGGAGAGTGTAGAAGACAGAATGTTTACAGTAAACGCAGGGCAATATTACAAGTGTCTGGTTTGGGGCACCAGCTGTGACTACCAATACATATTGGTCATACTTGATTAAAGTCAGCATTCAAGGCAAAAACGAAAGAGATCAACGTCTTTTCCTTTCTTATTTCCTGATATAATAATGGACAACATTATTAAAACGTTCTTTAGACGCTGAACAATTTAATTACAAAATTTAAAAAAAAAAAAATGTTGGAGAGCAAAGAAGAAACTCGGACCTGTTCCACGAATCAGTAATTTGGCTAATGTCGCAATCTAAAAACTACTGCTTTGTTTGTCTTGGCAGACAGTTTGGCGTTATTCGCTGAATGAAAAAGTCCCTTTCGTAGACGTGGGAGTTTGAAATTGTCGTTTTTAACATAAACCATTCTATGAATTGTTTTCTTCCGTACACTTAAAAAACACTGATGGAACCCTTGTGGAGAGTTTTTAATACTAGTACAATAACTCTAGAAAAAGTGCTGCACTTCCAAATTGATAGCTGGTCCAAATGTTATGTACAGATAGTAGTAGTTGGGTCTGCCAAAAGTGTAATCTCAATCGTATGTCATATGAAATAACATTGAATGACACATTGTAACAAAGTTGAATCTGCCACAGTGTTGGGATACAGCAAAGCCAGCATCCACAACAATATGGTCCTTTCTTACTAGATATAACAAACATAAATACGAAAAAACGCAGAAATACAAACATAGAATAAAGTACTTTAGTGCATTTTTTTATTCTAGGTCTACATTCTCTCTTGACATATCTATAAACAATTTACAATTGTCACACAGAGAGAACTGATTAATTCCCTGATCACACGAGTCTTTCTGAATAGAGTATCGAGCTTGTATATGGACAATTGTGTCTTAGGACAGGACATTTATATTAAATAAGCATATTTAAGGCTAACTAGTTTATTTTTCTCCTGGATCGATTGATTGGTGTTTAACACCATGCTCAAGGGTATTTCTCTTATATGACGGCAATGTACTAAAACAGTAAATATAGCCACACTAACACAACTATAAAATGTGAAGTGTTTTGCTCAATTGGAAACTTAATATCAATCCAGTGCAAAGAGAATTCAGCATGATTGTGCTTGTACCATGCTGCCCTTAGCCATTTTCCTCGTGGAATATAGATGTAAGAAGTATGTACTTAAATGACCACAGTATGGGGTTGTCGAGTTACTACAGCACAAATAAACATTTAAATTTAAGGCTAAACAAAAACAAAATAATAATAATTAGGTGACAAGCTTCGGTACGACAAAGGCAAGTATAATTCGTGTCCAAATCGCCAATAACTAAATTAAAGAGATAAAATAGACGATGTCTTTTTATAAACAGGATCAGCATCCCCCCATTTCAATTGATTGAAATAACTGGTAAAAATCAAGCTAAACCCATAACTTTAATATTGTCATTTGCTGCAAACAAAACTCAAAATGTAGCCAAAATGCGGTCTGGAAAAATTCTTGTGGAATCCACCAGACAACAACCGGCTGAAAATTTACTAACATACAGAACTGTATTAGATACTCCAGTAACAATCCCGCACCATGGATCACTTAACAGGAGAAATGGTATCATTCGAGACAGAGACAGACATCTCTCTCGGCTTTCAGAAGACACGATCTGCACTGAGCTCAGTGGCCAAGGGATAACTAACGTTAAACGTAGAACAAAGGACGGTAATATAATTAAACTAAATACTTATTTAATTTCTTTAAATCCCGTGTCAACTCCAGAACACCTGTTCATTGTACCTTACAGGGTGAGAGTTGATACATTCACCCCCTACCCAAGGTACAATGCTGTAACTGCAATGATGCCCACATGATCTCCTCCAAAGATTGCCTAATTTTAAAACGAGAAAGA
>JAUELC010128228.1:0-11497 GCA_031471745.1 Cryptochiton stelleri
AGGATTTGTGCATGACCGCGGGCTCCCATCACCTTAGTCGGCGAGGGCCCAGAGGAGGGTTAACGTTTGAATTCTTCAGTATAGCAATAATAATTGCATAAAAGTGCATTAGTCAGTTTAGTAAGTTTAGTAAAGAAACAAACAAATTATATAAATTTGTCATTTTTAAAATGTATTTTCACTGTCAGTTAATTACTTGTAGAAAAACACAACTTTTCAAAAAATTCTGTTTAGTGTAATTTCTACGTACCACAACATTTTCTGTTTTCTTGAAGGACATTATCTCCCCTTAATTATGGCTGCTACAAAAATCATCCTTAATATATATACAGGAAATTTCTAACAATAGTTATCTACTCAGCATTTTATATCTCTCTCACAAAATTTCTTCTCATCAAAATGTATTGATTTAACTTGTAAGCATACTTAAAGTCTTGTTTCTTGGTTGAAATGGTTGTGTTTCCTGCTATTAATTTTAGAGTATGTTGAAATTGATAATAGATCATTCTATTTGACAGCGAAATTATAATGTCTTCATTTCAATTTTATATTGCAGGTTTCCCTGAATTATCACAGGATGATCAGCTGATATTAATAAAGGCTGGTTTCTTTGAAGTCTGGCTTACCAGAATGTCCAGAATGTTTAACAAGGCTGATAATATGGTCACTTTTGAAAATGGAAATATGATACACAAAGATGAGCTCTCTATAGTCTATTCGGTAAGAAAGTCATGGTTTAAAAATTATTGGAAATATTCAACAACAAAAGAGCCAGGGTGTCTGAATTTCTTTTTGTCTTTTTCTGATCAACTTTAAGCATATTCATAAAATAGTGTCTAGTTCATTTAATCGATCCATCCTGTAGCTATTGTGCTCACCACATACGGTAGGCACATTGAATTATATTTCATTGGTTGCTAGTTTTGCTATAACCGTTATTTTTCATAGTTCTTTCCTTTACAAGTTATGACAAATTAGGGACATAAAAACTATAAGTCAGTGCGGCCGCTTAAAACAACACCAGGCATAGCTTAAAACACTTAACCAACACTCACCTGGGGACTTTTGGCGAACGGCTGAAATTCGGCTCCCAAAAATGATCAACTGAGTGTAAAAAATGAGAAAACACCCGCTAACCTCCACTTTGACATTTAGAAATTCATACATGTACATGGCTTCTGCTTCAGCTCGACCAACCATTGGTTGAGCTGATTGTGATCTAGAGAGACATCCCTTGATCGTGGCAGCCATGTATGAATTCAACGTAACAAAGTGAATGTTAGCGGGTATTTTCTCATTTTTTACACTCAGCCGATTATTTTTGGAAGCCGAAATTCAGCGGCCGTTCGCCAAAGCTCCTCAGGTGAGTGTTGGTTAAGTGTTTAAAGCTATGCCTGGTGTAGTTTTAAGCGGCCGCACTGACTTATAGTTTTTATGTCCCTAATGTGTCATAACTCCGTTGTAAGGGAAAGAACTATGAAAAACAACGGTGTTATATCAGAACTTATTGGTTGCATGTATTGTAACAGGAATTGGGTATAGCTTTGTTTGAAATTGTGGTTTAAGGGCTGCTTCCCATATATGGATTTCGCTGCCCTTAGGGGCTTTTGGGGCCCTGTGTATAGTGGCATGTTCACTCGTATTTATTTGACAGGCCTCAATGTTAATTCATATAGGTCTGGTTATCTTAGCTTGTTTCCAAGCTGAATTCACAGAATATGTTAATGAGGACTCATCTAGACTTCAACAAAGTTTGGCTAAATGTTATTGTTCAGAAAATAATCGAACTTGAATTGGATTTCTTTTTGCAGCCTGACTTTGTGGCCAGTATGTTTGATGTGGCGACCAGTTTTAATCTGCTCAATCTCAACGATACAGAAATAGGATTGTTTACAGGGGTGGTACTGGCTACAGCTGGTGAGTTACCTGCCCTTACTTTGTTTTAGGGTTTCAATAATATATTAAACATTGGCTATAACGTAACTCTATCACATGTATTGACTGCACCGCTATATGTATCATTGACATAAGTTTAATAACCTTCGGTTTAACACCAACCAATCATATGTTATAAAAATGTTGTTCCTACATAGACATAATTTGGAACCATTTTCTTTCTCAATTTATGGGCATCATTCTGAACATTACTTTAAACTGTAGCTAAAATGTTATTTTGATTTTCTACTTATTCTATATACACAAGGATCTAATGAGGATGATTTGTATTATTTATGTATTGCTTATAATTTTTGACCCTATATCTGATAATTATGTATCTGCTTTGTTTAGATCGCCAGGGTTTATGTGATCCAAAAGCTGTGGAGAGGATCCAGGATAAATTAATAGAGGCCCTCAAATTACAGGTCAGCCGAAATCACTCGACTGAGGAACATCTGTTTGCGACGACACTGATGAAACTGCCAGAGTTACGTACCCTTGGTACACAGCACAGTGAACTTCTATTCTGGTATAAATCACAGTGGCATCGGACAAAACTACAGCCTCTCTTTGCAGAAATTTACGATATACCAAAAGTTGAGGACGAAGCACAAGAGTAGTGTTTTGGGGCAATGTTTTGGCAAATATGTCGCATTTTACGGACTATTACAGACGTTTTTTAGAGCTGAATATAAACACAAATTATTATCTCCACTTCTGCTGTTTAATATGGCAGATATTTGACCTCAGACAGTCTAGTTGACACTTCTGCAATAAATCTACATCTGACTTGATTGTGATGAAACACAGTCTCACACAGATCATCCAAAACCTCCTCAGGACAAGACAACATTTTACTGCAGAGATAATTCTGTAATCTCCAAATCATGCCATTCTACCTCAACATCTTTTGGTATGGAGTGAGCTCCCTTGATGCACGCTTCAGCATGTTGAAGTCTATAAAGAGCTGACTGCTCCGTGCTTTGACTACAGATTCATTCATGCACTTTATATTTTCACCCAGATTGAACGTGCGATAAATAAAAATCTGAAAACATCTGGTAAAAGATCTCAACTGCTGCAGCATGGATCAGTATAGATCGGTGTCAATTAATCTTGCCATACCTCTACTTGTGGGCTTATGATTGGTGAAATGTTGAGTAGAATCGTCTAGGTGGAGTTTGTATAGTTTATATGTTGGTGGCAACTTGTTTAGGGGGCCACAGTATCTTTAAAGTGCTTTTTGATTTTTGTAAATGTTTTTGTTTTTCTCCATACAGTATACATTTGTTGGAGTTTAGTTGTTGTTATTGTACGTGAAGACTTATGACCTCTTGACTATCACTGTCAAATAATGTAATATCATAGTGGTTGAATGTTGTTCAGGGGGAATTGTTGTACAGTATATGTATAGTGATATTTGTCTATTGAATATCTGTTGTGAAATTTGAAACTGGGTGAACATTTTTAATTTTAAGTGTTCTGTATATCTTGTAGACCTGATAACATGTGTATCCCCTACTTCTATTCCCAGCTACATTAAATGAAAATGATTTCTTTGAAAATATTATGATTTTGATAATGTTAATTACTATTGGCATTATGCTGCTGTCACATTTGTTAAATTTTTTTGAATTTAAATTTGATAAAAGATCAGGTACTAATTCCTGTTTTTGTCTCAGTGAATACGTGAAGTAATATTGGTGCAAACGTTTGTTATTCTGTACGGAATATTAGAAATTTGGATGATTTTGGTGGACATGAGTTCATACTGGTGTGTTTTTATTTCTTTGGTTATTGTAGTACAGACATGCTACACGTATTTTCCTATTGTCTTTGATTAACTTCTGTGAGACTTTAGCAACCAAGAAAATAAACTAAGCGATATTTTCATTTTTATTATTAAATTTTGTGTTAAGAATTGATCTACCTCTTTTGTTACAACTGAAAGTTTTATTTTTAACTCGATAAAGAAGAACATTGATTCAATCAACAACAAAATATTCAGTGAACAATGCTTAGTCTTAGACCTTGTTCCACTTTGATGAATTCTAGATTTACATTGTCCACATTATGGATTGTGTAGTCAAGTGTCTACGCAATCTAAACGGGTACTAAACAAATGTTTTAGATTTCGAGAAATTGGTACGATAAACTTTTCCCACACCATCACCAGTTTTATCAGGTGTTTCATCTTACATCATGGTACAATGACTATAGACAAACATGGATATACTATTACTCAATATGTTTTATTGTATTTTTCTCCCATTTTGAATTTTTTGTTTGAAACAGCACGAAAACTCAGGACTTCTAATCATGTATTTAAGTCATTTTTATCATGATTAAATCAAAACTCACATTCATGTTGGAATTATTTCAATATTTAGCACATGCAATGCCATGCATACAGGTGTTCTTCCATCATTCATTGTGGGCTGATAATTCGTTAGTCACATTTTATTACAAAAATTCCTCATAAAGAATGATTTGATGCCAGTTTCTAAATGCTCTTTTTAATCACAATTTAGTACTGATGTCAACATATAGCATCATGTGTTTTTAGTGCTTTTACATTTATTTGTAGTAAAACTACAGTCATTTTGTAGAACCCCCTTTTTTATTCAAAAATTGTTAAAGTTTAAGAACATTTTGTTAATTTGTTAATGCCATTGCATATTACAGGTATTTACATGTAAGTAGATCTTAAACCTTATTTCCTATTAAATTGATTGTTTTATAAATTTTTTGTTTATTATTGAAACTATAGAATGAATTATAATTTACGTTTAATTATTGTTTCAACAGTTGTCAACCAATAATTCCTTGTCTTGGCACCATTACTGAAACTTGTATTTCATGTAATTATCATTTCACTCAGTATATATAAAAGCACATTAAACAATGTTGGCCATATAAATGTTCACTTCTTCATGTTAAAATTTAATTAATGAGAAAATTACGTATGTTTCTACTTAAAATTAAATATCCTTCAAAATTATTTTGTGTCAGAAACCACCCATTTGAGTGCTATTAGGGTTTTTAACTTTCAATGGGATTAGAGAGTTTTGTTTTTAAATTTGCTTTATGGTATGGTGGGGGGGGGGGGGGGGTAGTAAGATTCCGTAATTATTGTCTTACAATTGCTATATATTAGTCTGTCGGCTTTTGTATATAATTTTGACCCAAAACACTGTGTCATGTCATTATCAGGGATTGATTGTATGTTAAAGTGTACACTGTAGTGGGCTGATGATGATTTACTATTTTAATGTGCAGAACTTTCCACAATTGTATTTTTATCTGAGTATTAGTTTTATTTAATGTTTCTGATTCTCTTGGAAGACTTGGTATATTAAATAAATCAAGCACACCAAACA
This sequence comes from Cryptochiton stelleri, assembly GCA_031471745.1. Taxonomy (NCBI): domain Eukaryota; kingdom Metazoa; phylum Mollusca; class Polyplacophora; order Chitonida; family Mopaliidae; genus Cryptochiton; species Cryptochiton stelleri. The sequence continues at coordinate 5,319 of JAUELC010128228.1, forward strand.
TGATTCGCTAAAGGGTAAATATGTTAGAATCAAACCAAGTAAAATATGTAGGGTTTTCATTCTGGAGGTTTTGTATTAAAGTGAAAAACCCTGCAGTCATAAGTATTATGTTTAACACCAATTACTAAATACATACATCCTTAACACTTGGCATAAATTGGCTTACGGCTATTAATAAACATTTCAAAGTAACAATTATACAGATGGGGCTTAAGTTTTTTGATTAAAGAATAGTTTATTGCTTTGATTAGCAGGTCTGAGTACATATTAACAGGACCCAATAACTTCTTTAAATTTAACTTGAATGTCTTGGCCAAGTTTGAAGCTCATTTCTTTTAAATGGATAAAAGACTTGTATATACTATTTATGTCACAGGTGAAAAGAACTAAACTATAGTTTGACAATTTGAGTTCCTTGGTGTAGAAATTTGAGTGTAGGAATCCCTAACAATATACTAAAAATCTGAGTATACTTACCAGCTTCTTTATCCGTGTTGATTTTGATATACTGTGTATTGCAAAGCCAACGTATGCAGATAATCTCCAGAAACCAGCATATTTTCTGATTTGGAGGCGGGTCAGTATACTCTGGTTTCACTGTGATAAGCCGGGCTCTTCAATAATTGTCAAGACCTACATCCATTAACCAATAGTTAACAGTTAAACACGCCCAATCTGAACGATAAACTTATAAGGACCAACGCCATTCTCAGTCATGTTCAAATCTATAGTATTACAATTTCATGTCGTCTGTTGGACAATTCGTTTACGAGAGAGTGATGTTTTGTATAGTGTTATTATGATGTTGTTCAGAATGCATGGTGTATAAGTTGTTTGAAAATTTACATGTCCATTTTTATACATCATTTTGATTTTCTTATTGTACAATGGTTAGATATTAAGTGTAGTGGATAGTTTTCACATTTCTCCTTTCTGTTCATTATGGACAAATGTCTGGATACATATACAATAATACACCTATACATAAATATACATTATATCAATATATATATCTATATTTTATCACTTTTTGTGACCCATTTAGTGAAAGGAATAACATACTATTTTATAGAATGGTCGTATGTCATTTTAGTCAACTTTAAAAAATAATAAAAACATTTCCGTGAATTTTGTTGTTGCTTGTGACTTTATTTTGGATTTTTAAGCGAGGTTCACAATAGTATATTCTTGTTAATTACTTCACGATCAAACAAGTTTACTATACGTTCTGATAACCCAAGGAACCGACCAAACTTCATAACGAACTAGCCTATGGTTACATCGATATTATGTTGGTTAAAGCCATGTCCACCAGTGTAATGTAATATCAGAGATTTCGTGACATTTACAAATCCCTGCCTTAGCAAATTACCGTGTGTTGTTTTGGGAAATTAACAGTAATTATGGATGTTTATTATTTCGATACCCGTATGGAATTAGCTATGGCAGAGCCGATTCAATCCGACACAAATGTCAATAGTTGAAATAAGTTCAGTTGGCCTAAAGTGCATTGGGAAATTGGTATTCATCTATCGCAATATAGTCCTTGTGTATTGTTCGTTGTCTATGTAAACAATTGAAACACACACGTTTACCAGATGAAACTGAGTCGCTCACGGGTAAAATTGGCATGACTACCGCCTGTTAAAATGTAGAGAAATCACTTCACAATTCACGTAAAGCCTTCTAGAATGAATTAGTTGGTACATCCTCTGTTTAGAAGACCAATTGCGTCAATGCGTTGTTGGATAACGTGTCTCGCGGGACATTATACAGCTAACAAGACTGTAATACGGTTATATGCCCGACATGACATCCCACTCAACGCGATGAGAAGTGAGGAATAAATGGCCAATTGGAAGTGCCGCGGTCTCAGTTATGCTACCATCTCCATAAACTAGCAGCTAGAGAAATCCCGCGAGTTTTCACCAGCGAATTTATTCTGACCAGAAATAGCTTCGTTGTCTACCCCTTGAGAGGATCCGCATCAAGAGTGTTCCCGTTGGATGACATTACATCCTCTCAAATATGATACTTCAGTTTGGTTTAGCATGGAAATGACGGGTATTGACGTCACGCCGGGCGTCTCCGCGCTCATAACCTGTCTGTGGAAGTCGCCTGCAAAGCAGACTTGTCACATTTGACCACATCAGAGGCTATCTGCTCCATGAAATGGTCGAGTTTAGAGTGCATAAGCCTGCCTGTGTGACGTGTATCTCCATCGGCATCGGTATCGGTATCTCCATCGTTATCTTTACAAAAACACTGCCTTGTAAATGGAAACAATAACTAACGAGTTGTTTTATGTAGAGACAATAATGATCTCTTTTAAAGCTGAATGACGGCCAATAATGCACCATTGCATGCTCCTTTTCACAGACATAAATACTATCCGACGTCCATATACGAGATTATGTTCATTAATACAAATGTTTTGATTTTAACTGAATTAGATTTTCTTTTTCTTTCAACAGTTGAGCTTTATCAATTATTGTTTGTTCTGATATATATAAACACATATGTACAGGTTTATTTAAAGTAAGAAGAGGGTTAATCAGCAACATTTTGTTGACGAATCACAGTTGGTAATGGCAGCAGATAAAAACTATATCTGATTAAATTCAGAACGCGTTAATTAGTGTGTAGATGTAGAATATAGATAAATGAATATTGTCTTAGGATGAAAGGCAACTTTAGCGAGACAATTATTCTCGATTTCTTGTTGCGGCAGATTCATTTGTAACATTGCGTAAATTCAAGTTTATGTGTTTATCTGAACTCTGAGCTCTGGACAGAGCAGCCATGACACTCGCAGGAAGGTTTATTCGTAAAGACATACACGGTATACACTTTCAGTGGCTAATTACTCCGATGAACAGATGATTGATCGTACCAAGAAGTAGCACGTGGAATGGAAATTTAATTATCTTTAAAAAAAAAATACTTGAAGAATTAATTAAGCCTATTTTTAAATCTGTACAAATTTTTGTCATTGTTGTTGACTTCTTCACGCGGGCGCTTTAATAACTTTCTACTTGAAAAAGAAAAAAATACCTTGATCGTTGAAGTATCTGGTATGTCTTGTATGGTGACTATGGTCCAACCTAGCTCTATATTGGTCCTCATTTCACTCAGCTAACAGGCAACGAACAGATGTTTTGGTGTCCTGTGATTGTCTTGTATCTTGTCATTGTTTGTTGCCAGTGGCGTCGGTGTGGTTTCCTTCACCCATTGGGCTGGCACACCGTCATATGAGTGAAATAACATTAAGTACGGCGTAAAACCCCAATCAAACAAAACAATCAAACTAAAATACGAATTTCATAGCAATGGATAAGGAATATTAAACACGACCTTGCTGAATGTTACACCATACGTTAAAGGCAGAATTAGAACCTGTGATCATACTCATCAAACAAATTCGATTTCATCGGAGAAAATTCTTTTGATTCCGCAATCATTGTTCTGTTTTCTCATAGAATTGGAATGCCGTTAAGTTAGTTCCAATGACTTTTTGTAAATCTTTAAAATAATACTGAAGTGAGCTAAATGGCAGTCTTCAACATTGCGATAATATTTGCATGTTCAGGTCCTTTTAATTCGATTTATAATTGAGCCTTCTGGCCATTGGACTATTCTGAAAGCTTTTGAATATTTGAGACAATTATAGACAATGTAATTGTCATGACTGCCTCTGAGAAGAGCTGCAATGTAGAGCTCATGCAGTAACAACTCCGAAGACGGACAAGAATGATGGTTGGAATATAATTATATAATTAAACCAGACTTACCTGTAAGTTGTGGTTTGATGGTAATTCTACCTCATCTCAGTAGGAACGGAGGAATTACGTGAGAGCGCGAGCCAGCGTGATCTGGTCAATCTTCAATGGTGAATGCTCACATAAAAATAATAAGGGAGGGCTACAATACAAACTAGTATTAAGTAAGGGAGAACACGTACTTCCTCCGTTCCTGACTGAGATGAGGTAGATTTACCATCAAACCACAACTTACAGGTATATAAGTCTGGTTTAATTATATAATTCTAGCTCATCACTGTCTACGTCACTACGAAATCACGTGAGACTTCAAAGCTATGTGAGCATGAGCTTACTAATAAGACAAGTAAAAACGAATAAAATTACACAAATTTATTATGATTGCCTGACAATTGTTAACTTAAATCGGGCTTGATATTTATGCTGATATGTATCTTGTATAACATTAAAAAAACAGTCATAAATCCTTGTCAGTTGCAGACATTCGGCTTAGCATTTCAGAACCAAAATTAACATCAGAATCAACACATTTATCATAAAATTTAGCAAATACCGAAGAGTTTCCATATCTAACCATGCACTGTTCATGATGACGTCAAGAGGAATGCCGATTTTAAGAGCTGCACTAGTTGACGCAGATCTAGTGCTATGTGCTGAAAACACACTGGGGCCGATTCCACAAAACATCTTTTCTGACTTAAGTAAAAATTTGAAGTGCTCGTAAAGGACTTATTTTAAATTTAAAAATATAATATTTTGTGATTATTAACTTCAAACCACTAAGTCGCCCAAAAAGACAAATCAACTTTTAAAAAGTCAGATTTACATGTAAAACCAGTTCCTCAAAATTCTGACTTAAGTCAGAAAATGCTTTGTGGAATTGGCCCCTGGTGTCTATACCAGCCTCATGAAGAACAGATTTAATTCATCTGAAAATAGTGTCTTTTGTGACGGGTTTATATGGCTTTTGGTAACTTAAAAATAATTGAGTGTTCTCGCCTCTTACATCAGAAGTCCGCTTCAGATATTGTTTGAGATAATTCACACCACAAAGGCGACATCTAAATGAAAAGCCTTGAAAATAATAGTAGATTGATGAAAATCAGGCCTGCTATGCTTAAGTAAAGTGTTAATAATAAATGTGCATTCATTGTCATATATGTCCATGTGATTAATATCTAGAGCATGTAAAGTTTGACATCTTTGACCTGTTTAAAGTGCCATTAAAGTAACGAGTTTCAGTGTCAAATCCTTCTTTGATAGATTCTCTACTGCAGCGGGACAAAGAAGATAAATAACATAGTACAATTTGAACATCCCAGGTTCGAACATAACTTTCTTATTGTAAATACCTTTCACAAACCGCTTTACTAAAAGATGGACACCGAATTGTGTCTGAAGAACTGTAGATATTGCTGATCGGGCTGTGTTAATACCACTGTACCCTATACCATTATAAAATAGTTCGGCCAAAAATTGAATACCCTGAGCCTCAGGCGCTGAAACCGGATGCAACCCTCTGGCAACACAGAACTGTTCCCATTTTTTAATATAGACTCGATATTGATCTTTGGTACTGTCTCTCCAAGAGCCCATGATGATGTCTGAAGCCTTTGCTGAAATCCCGAGATTGCTGAGGTATTGCCCGACATGTGGCAGACTAGAAGTTGTAGATTTGTGGATAGAGGGTGGATCATTTCTGGCTGGGTTGGTAGAGTTAAGAGTTGTCTGCTCTTGGTTAGGAGTACAGGATGGTCTATCAAAAGATACATGGCTTTGCAGTACCATACCTGTGTGGGTAAGTTGGGCAGGACCAATTCCCCGGTCGCCCCCTCCTCCTCCAACTTCTTTAACACAGAGACAATTATCTTAAATGGAGGAAAAGCATAAAATGTAATGTCATGCCAACTTTGCGGGAAAGCATCCACCGCTATAGCCCCGGGTTCAGGACGATTAGACATAAACTGATCAAACTGCTTGTTAACCCTTGAAGCAAATAAATCAACCCATGGAAGTACATTTAATATTGACAATGCTTCAGTTAATTTATATTCGTTTAACATCCATTCCTTGTTAAGATCACACATCCTGGATTGATAATGAGCTTGTATGTTTAAAATTCCAGGAATGTAAGCAGCAGATAACCAGATACTTTTACTCGACACCAGCACCATATCTTATGAACTATAGCATTGAAATCATCAGAATGACTGGTACTCATATGGTTGACACAAGAAACCGCTATGGTATTATCTATTCTTAGCCGTACATGTTTACAGTGAGAAATAATATCACCAAATGACAATAAACTGAGATAAGCTGCTTTTAACTCAAGATTATTAATGTGATGAAACCCTTCAGCGGGGGTCCATTGGGCTTCACATGTCAAGCCACCACAAA
>JAUELC010128339.1:0-11497 GCA_031471745.1 Cryptochiton stelleri
TGTACGGTGTGAAGACCTGCTTAGTGTCTGTCATAATTACAACAATGTTGTGGATTTAAAACAAACAGTTGATGGTCATATGTTTTGTATCAGATCTCTCAGACTATTGCAACGTTTCAGATCATTAGCTACAGTGTTATATTATCAGCAAATGATATCAGTCACTAAGTAAATTCTGCCCTCATACAAGTTTATAAAGTTATACACCAGGTTACCGTCTGACTGTCTCGAGGCTATACATCAGAATTTGGCTATTCTCAGGATAACAGAAGAGATCTGATTGACTTCTATTATTTAATATGATTGATGTCTTTAGCTGAACGGCTTCCTGCGTAATCTGCAATTGTATGAATCGTGAAAACATCAAATAAATATTTGGACAAACGGACAGATAAAAATAAAGGGTATGGTAAATTGTTGGACGTGTTAATGGAATAACTCACTAAACATTGTAATCAGAGAAGATAGCTGGCTGTCTTAGACGGGAATTGGCAACGTTATATCATTAGAGGAAGGGAATCTGCTGATGTCATATAAAATCACATACTTAAAGATTTCAAGTTTCAATACTCGAAGTCGGCATACTAATAATGTATACAAGAATTGGTACTAAAACGTGAAACAAAGCAGCATTTGATAGATCAAAACGTTTTTCTAATACTTATTAAATTCTTACTGGATAAATGCGCCAATGATGGATATTATATTTGTGTAATAAGACATCAGTTAATTAATTATATCAAGTTATATTTTGATGGAAGCTGTGAAAATATGAAGTGTTTCATAATCAAAAATATCCAACTGTAGAATTTAGTTTAAAAGTCACGATAATAATGTACTTCTAGTTGATGAGTTGTTAAAGTCAATTATATTCAACACTTACAGTTTTGACGACAATATACATCTACAGAACGATGAAGTACAGAGAGTATAGTCTTTAGACCTTTTTCTTAACTGCTTCAGCTTTACTTTCCCATAAGGATTGCAGTTCTGACAATTAACATACTTTTCGTACCTTCACAGTACATTTAACATTGATCACTAGTAAAAAGAGAAATACGTTAGTTTTTTTAACAATAAATACGGACAAAGGCCCCGACTGTGTAAGCTTTATGTTTTTTAAGCTATAAATGTTCCCTCTTAAAGAAACTTATCAAATATACAGTACAGTGGTACTGCATATAGTTAGTATATATAATTCTACCTTTAATGTGTTATCAATATTAATTTTGACTACTCGTTGTTCCAACAAATAATATCCAACTTTCAACATAACTCTTATATTTGTTGTCAAAATCTATGAATTTGTACTATCTCATTGTAGTTTTATAATCTTATTTGGATTGCATTCTTCTAAGAGCCGTATGATATGAATCATGAAGATACTAAAGACAGACAGACGAATAGCGTGACTAAGATCGTTAGTTTGTGAAAGATCTGGTCTACACGACACTGTAAATGCACGTTCTGTTAGTCTGAAACATGATTCCTTGACGTGACATCATTACAAACGGCCTTGATTTTATACTAAACCGTTCTGTTACAGATTCAAAAATAAGGTCTAATTGTCACGAAATCGACTATATATTGTCATATTTTTATATTAATACGATACCTTTAAATTTCTTCGCTTTAAGCTGCATCTAAGACATAATGGAATACACCTTAAATCTTGCAGACAATGAAATCTGTATGCCTGGAAACACGGTTAAAGTCGCCCTCAGCAAGCCCATTCCTCAATCTCGTGTATATAATAATGGTCTGAAACACAACATTTCAAAATATATTTGTAAACTTTGCCCGCAATTGTAAGTTGAATGAGGTTTACCCTACCAGTGGTCAAACTGTATATTTCCATACAATATCATGAAGTATATTTAAGATGATTAAACTAAAATACACTCAAATAAAAAAAAGACAGCAATTGGTGATAAGAGGAGTTAGTATGAACCACGTTCATCTCACGGAGGCGCAACAGGACCGTGTTATATGTAGCTTCATCTACTATCTTAGCAGACTGTTTTACCGTTCTTTTGATTTATCTTCTTGATGTACGGAAACATGATCAATATTTCAACGACATTGATACAAAGCACAAAGCTAGTATTGGATTTACGTTGTCTGATTTTCGTCCTTAGACTAAATTAGACGCCGTTAACATGTGTTAAGAGTAAGAGCAATGTAAAAGCTAGCAACAACACCAATGTGATCACAACAAGTCACTATGGTACATCGTTAAGACAACTGAAAACAGGAACAAGGCCGACCAATGTGAATAAATCTATCTGAAAAATACAATTGATGTTCCCTTAGAGGTTCAGTAAGAAACAGAGCACACCATCTGGAATAAAGGTAGTGACCACGTAGCTCTCGTTTCCAACGAACCTTCATAATCCAAATCATTGACCATATAGTGAATGTGTGAAGTGACCCATATTTTGTGATTTTGATTGATAGACTTGGTCCTCTCTGATCTGGATTAAATGAGGATATCCAGCGCCACTCCTATAACCACAAATCATCTTTCAGAACAACGGTTAAATTTCCGTTTGTCGACCAAACCATCTGCTATGGTCAATTTGATCAGTACTCAATCGCATTTACCATTCCTGGCTTTGAACAGTTAAGCCTGTGAATCCCTGTGATCTAAACCCACACGGACAATGGAGCAATAAACAAGGATCTCTGGAAACCTTATTTTAATAGTACAGTACTACTCCTCTGTTTTAACGTATACATTATGTGGCTATAATGTCACTTGTGCGAATTACCTTTTTTTAATCAACTGACTCATGGTTTTTCATCGGTGGCAGGAAATGTAAATTTATTTGATTTTTACGTCAAATTATGCAATTTAAATAATGTTCGTAAATGTATTTGTCACTGCCAATAAACCAGGCTATTTTCATCATTCATATAAAATAAACGGTAAAAGAGATTTATCAAATAAAATGTAGAAATCTGCTCCGTCAAAGACGCGTGAAATGCAACAGTTGAAATCAATATTATGTCACACTACAGAAACTATCGATTTAGAAGTATTTTTTTGGAAAGCTAAACCATCAAATTAAACTTTTCTGACATCCAGCCGTCAATACATTCGAATGCAAATTTAGAACAGTTATATTTCTAGTTGTTGTTATTGGATCGACATCTTCACGCGTCAATTATTCATTCAAGTGTGGGCAGATAAAGAGATTGATTCCCAAAGTAAATAACTAAAGATGTGGCGTGATTTCCTGTTAGGACTATATGATTTATCAGCAATCAGTGATTGACGATGACCCATAGTAGAATTATCAGTGACTACCGCACAGAGGGAATTATCGATTTATTTGGGCTGGAGAGAATTGAACTTGTATCGCACTTGTTATCGTAAATTATGGGTTACGGAGTAAAAAAAGTGTACAATTCGGATTGTATTTGTCTAGTTTTGGCTTTAAATGTCCTTTTGCGACAAGCGATAACGGTCATCTTCACGACGAATAAAGTCCAATTGTTTAAATGATATTAGAAATGAAACTTGTCCGGATTAATTTGTTAATGTCTCAAGATGTATTATGGGATATATCATTGATACATGTTTAAATGCACATGTGTTTTCACATAATGATTGTATATCTAACCAATAAACATAGTTAACCTGTTATTACATGCTTCTCAATTGCTAGAGTGTACAATTGGCTTATCTGGTTCTACATCAGCAAACACTATCAGATGTGACTAACATTCTATATTCGGTGAGCTATTAAAAGTACGTTCCAGTTGTAGTTGATCCAAGAGTTCAGAAAAACGAGCTTCAAATTGTAATTAATTTTGAAGTAATAAAGACGATGATTTATGAGAGTAACCCCGGACCAATGAAATGTTCTACATAATTATTTACAGTGTTATATTATCACCAACTGTTATCAGTCTTGATGTAAATTATGTATAATATGATATAGTGTGTCTCAAAACTCTCATAGAAGTGTAACCGTCCAGCCGTCTCAATGCAATAAACCGGAAAGTTGGCTATTCTCAGGATAACAGTAAAGATCTCATTCACCTCTATTATTTAATATGATTGATGTCTTTAGCTTAACGGCTCTCAACGTAATCTGAAGTGTTATGAACCGTGAAAACATCAAATAAATATTTGGACAAACGGACGGATTAAAATACAGGGTGTGATAAATTGTTGGACATGTAATCAGAGAAGATAGCTGGCTGCCTGAGACGGGAATTGGCGACGTCATGTCATTAGCTGAAAGGGAATCTGATGTCATACAAAATCCCATACTTAATGATATCAAGTTCAAATACTCTAAGTCTACATACTAATTATGTATACAAGAATTGGTACTAAAATGTAAATCATTTTACTTAGACACATTTAATAGTTTGATGCGTGAAACAAAGAAGCATTTGATAGATCAAAACGATTATCTAATACTTATAAATCTTAATGGACAAACACGCCAATGATGGATATTATGTTTTTATAATATTTTTAATAAATGAAGAGAGAAAAATTTGCTTGCCTCCACCAGGAATCGAATCCGTGACCCTCGGGTTACAGGCCCAACACTCTGAGCTAGGGAGGCTCACGATAGAATTCTTCCCGAATTCTAACCCAGTGAAAACTGCATTTCTCTCTCTACATAAAGCACTGACACAGGGACGCTAAAGTAGCATCTTTTTGATCTAGATATTACTCAAAATTATATAATAATAGTAATATATATATATATAGTTTATTTGTATTTAAGACCACAGGTCTGAACAAATTTGTTACATAAATGATTTTCATTTGTGCACATGTGACATGGTGTGGGATACACTCAATTTATATTCATCACAATAGACGGTCTTACCTTTAAAACTACATGAATAAATTTTAAAAGTGCATTTGTAACATTGTTTGTTGACATGATAACGTTAAACCTATTCAGGTTTCTATATTTCACAAATTTACTTGGTTGGATCTGTTGTCGTAAATTGTCATATTCTGGACATACCAACAAGATATGAAATTGATCCTATACTAAGTTGCTTGACCATACTCTGCAGTATCTGGACTCACGAGGTATATTCCGAAACCTTCCAACGCCAATCTCCAACCCGGCTGTTCTTTCATAAAATTTAGAGAAATCCCTTCGAAACATAGAGAAGAGTCTTAAATGTAGGCCTCAGCATCAACATTAATTTTATATTGACAGTATAAGTTATATCTACTGCTTGGATTAAGCACGTCTGACCAATTTTGTCTATACATGTCTTGGAGCAGCTCTTTAAGTCTCTGCAGAAATACTCGACTATCTCCAACCCCCCTGATTCATCCAAACATAACTTAACCCGTCTAGCATACAGTATGCTTTCTTAGGGTATCTATTCTGATCATTTGTAGGAAGTTTCAACCAATTATGCACTAGACTGAGGTATAACAAACAAGAGAGAAACGACCACACTCTACCAGCGCTATTACGGTTGGTGTACTTTTCCCAGTACCTTAAAACTGTCTACAGGCCAAGTAATGTAATCGCTCTAGCGGCGCATATTTTTGAAGACCCCAAATCTCCGCCCCGTACGTAATTATTGGTAAAACTTTAACATCGAACAGCTTGAAGAAAATATATGTCAGTAAATCAATTCTATCCAGTTATATTATGATGGAAGCTGTGAAAATATGAAGTGTTTCATTATCAGAAATATCCAATACTTCAAAATTCCATGCTGAATAGTCTTGTTGGAAAGTGTGCTAAGATGCGAAACCATCGGTTAGGGCATGTAGCTTTTGAACAAGTCTTTGCTTAAATTGGTTCCTTTCACGAAAGGTTGAATAATTACAAAGCGACATTTTATCGGTTGAACGAAACGTCCTATCCTTAACAGCCACAGAGATCTTTTAAACTGTATCACTGTTGTCCAAAGTAACGTGTTGAAGAGTATGATGTGGGCGTTATGGTGTTTTAACTATAATGAGTGGTAACTGTATACAGATTCGATGATAGATTAATTGACTCGGCCTGTATTGAATCTTCCTTAAGATGTCGTATTCAGAAGCCTCCAAATTTTAATGCAGAGTACACTGCAGAGAGCTATATCGAATTTAGAGCTTAACGGCTATCTTCATTAACACAGAGAACATACAGGGACAAGTACTAATGTGTGACCTGAAATCGATCTGACCACTGCCATTAACACTACACAATGATAAATTACCGGGGTTGCCTTCGCTTAACTGAGTGCAGTCCGTAGAGCTCACGTATCTTCGGCCGGAAGTGGATGGACTGAGACTATTGCTAGATTGTAACTACTAATTTTTGTTGTTGTACTACTGTTGCCCCCAAAACCAAACAGCTACTGTCATGGATCATCGGCTGTTTATATAAAGAGACCCTTTTGTTTCAGACTTTGGCTTGTCGGAGATGGCCGCCAGAGGGAGCATTTCCGAGGAAATCAATTTAATAGGTAATGTCATTAGGGGCGTGTCAGGTTACAGTGTTTTCGTTTATCAAAAGACCTCTTTGTTTAATTGGCTGTTTGTGAAATAACTTTCGGGACCCAATCGGTGTTTGTATGAAGATTTAGACCAGAAACGACCGACCATCTTCATTAAACCGGCCATTTTTTATCATTGGAAAAAAAGGGTGTGTCTATAGGAGAGGGTCATTTTGAAGGCATTTAAAGAAAGGAAAAACATATTTAAACTCGTGAATAAGACACGTAACCTGTACTAGCAAACTGCATTCAGCGTTAGTTTCGTTGTTTTAGGCGATCAGCAAGATTGTCAATCTGGACGAAGGGGAAAATGATTTAATTCTCTATGGTTAGAATGAACTGGGCGTTTCTTGAATCTCTTATGACCTTACATGGTTCTTTACGGGGTCATGGTATAAAGGCACTGAACTCGCGATCCGAATGACTTGTACCGTAAAGAAAGTAGGGCAAACATATTTTCATCGCATGAAAACTGTGATGACCTATTACGTAAAAACTTCAATAAACAAGCTTCAATAAACAAGCCTAATCTATTTATCCCAAGCCTCATTTCTATTCGAAGCTTGCTCTTATGTGGGCAAAAAGTTGCAAGGATTAACACATTCCATCGATGTTGTTAGTATCAGCATCAGTCAGAGCTAGTGTCGTCATTACGTGTCATGAGCAAAGGCTAACTGTTCCAGCTGGTGACTTTAAATTAAAGGTGTAGATTTAGATGACCCTAAGCTAGATTAATGTTTGATTGGAGTTCATTTTTCTATAGTCAATGGAAAGATGATGATTCTATTGTGATGGTTCAACCTTGACTGAAGGTCAAACTTTGTGAGCTAAAATATTAGAGTTAGTGTGAATATTTATTGAGTCCTCAGGAAGTTATTCTAAGCAATGAGAATCAAGGACCTAGAGGTTTTGTCTACATTAGTAGGGTGTTAAGAATGAATCCCTTTTTAAGATATGGCCATTTGATGGTTTACATGGCAATACTATAAAGCACTTCCGTTGTGGAATTCATAGAAATAGAATTAAAGGCCAACATTTTTAGCTAGCCATGTCAAAGTTAATGTGCAGTTTTATTACATCTTCAATTCCCTAGATATCTATGAACTGGGTTATTTTGGACAATTTTACGTGTAAAGAGCTGGAATAACTTGTAGATCAGCGTATTGACTGATATTATTTGCCTGTAAATACTGGTTTGTACGATAAGCATTGTGACATTGTTAACCACCATGATCACCTGGGAGTATCATTACCTTTACTACTCTGATACATAGTTGTTTCGGCGTAATCTTACATTGGATACTTACAGACTAGAGAGTACTGGGTTTGATCAAATGTCTCAACTCTATATTAACGATCATCTGTTCAACCTTGACGTGAAATTACCTCTCAAATCCTAGCCATATATTGATAATATGTCGCTGGAGGCAATACGATTAAGACTGACAATAAAACACCGTGTAATGCAATCAGTATATCATGGCTTTCCAATTCAAGGATGAAATTAACTTGGTCTTTGTTCTAATAGGTGTCGGTTATATAGGGAGAGTGTAAATGGAATATATACCACTCCCCTAACGCCAGTGAACGCAGAGGGATACTATAATTCATAAACTGTGCAATTTATTTTAAAAATCATGATAATAATGTACTTATAGTTTATGCGTTGTTAAAGTCAATAATATTCAACATTTAGAGTTTTGACGACAATATACATATACAGAACGGTGAAAGTACAGAGAAAGGGCTTTGTCCTTATTTATCGTTAAAAAACTAAGGTATTTATCTTTTGCTAGTGACCATTGTTAATTTTCGATAATTATATTTAGTGTCAAAACTGTAATCTTTATGAGAAAGTAAAGCTGAAACAGTCAGAAAAAAAGGTATGTAAAATCCCCTACTGTGTTAGCGTGACCTTTGTTAAGCAAAACACCTTCGTTTTTACAGAATTGTATCAAATAAACAGTACAGTGGTATTGCATATAGTTAGTATATGGAATTCTACATTCAATGTTTTATCAAAATTAATTTTTTACTCTCGTTGTTCCAGCAAATTATATCTAACTATCAACATAACTCTATATATTTTGTCAAAAATCAATGAATTTGTACTATCTCATTGTAGTTTGATAATCTTATATGGATTGGATCCTTCTAGGAGCCGTATCACGAAGATACTACGTTACTAATGGGATAAAGACAGACAGAATTATAGCGTGACTAAGATCGTTAGTTTGTGAAAGATCTGGTCTACACGACACTATGAATGTACGTTCTGTTTAGTCTGAAACATGATTCCATGACGTGGCATCATTACAAACGGCCATGATTTTGTACTAAACCGTTCTGTTACAGATTCAAAATTAAGATCTAATTGTCACGAAATCGACTATATATTGTGATATGAATCATTTCTATTTACAAGTGTTTTTTTATTATTAATATGAAACCTTTAAATTGCTTCGCTTTAAGCCGCATCTATGACATAATGGAATACACCTTAAATCTTGCAGATAATGAAATCTGTATGTCTTAAAACACGGTTAAAGTCGCCCTCAACAAGCCCATTCCTCAATCTCGGTGTACATAATATTGATCCGAAACAAAATTTCAAAATATATTTTTTAACTTTGCCCGGCATTGTAAGTTGAACGCGGTTCAACCTGCCGGTGGTTAAACAGAATATTCCCATACCATCTCATGAAGTGTATTTAAGATGATTGCACTGAAATATACTCAAATTAAAGTAAAAAGATATCAAGTGGTTATAACAGGAGTTACTATGAACCATGTAATCTCACGGTTGCGCATCTGGAACGTGTCATATGTAGCAGCATTGACTATCTTAGCAGACTGTTTTACAGTTCATTTGATTTATCTTTTTGATGTACGGAAACATGTTCACTATTTGCACGACATTGATACAAGCACAAAACTAGTATTGGATTTACGTTATGTCTGATGTTCGTCCTTAGACTAAACTAGACGCCGTTGATATGTGCTAAGAGTAAGAGTAATATCTGACCTTTGTGACTAAGCTTTGATTTCCGAATAGAAAAAGAAGCCACAAATACTTAATCCCGTGAAGTGATATTGTATATACTGGGGGCTAATATAGCTTTAGTATAAAAAAAAAATGAGTTACTGGGTTGCATAAGGTGATTCCGCCGACTGGAGATATGTACCTGGAAAAGAAAATATAACGTGACATTTGCCTGAAGGCAGGTTGACAACCCGTTATCTTCCTTCATATACAGTGACATGTCAGTCAAAGTTGCCTAATCTGACACAGTTTACAAGGCTGTTTTTCTGTCATTTTTATTTCCACGAAAATCTATCAACAACACCAGTGTGATCACATCAAGTCACTATGGTACATCGTTAAGAACACTGAAAACAGGAACAGGGCCGACAAATGTGAATAAGGTTATTCGGAAAATACAATTGATGTTCCCTCAGAGATTGAGTAAGAAACAGAGCACATCATCTACATGAAAGGTATTGACCACGTAGCTCTCGTTTCCAACGAACCTTCATAATCCAAATCATTGACCATATAGTGAATGGTGTGAAGTGACCCATATTTGGTGATTTTGATCGACAGACTGGGTCCGCTGTTATCTGGATTCAGTAAGGATATCCAGCGTCAATCTTATTACCCTGAAATTGTCTTTCGGGACAACGGCTAAATTTCCGTTTGACGATCAAACCATCTGCTATAGGCAACTTGCTCAGTACTCAATCGCATATCATTCCTGGTTGTGAACAGTTAAGCTTGTAAATCCCTGTGATCTAAAACCATACGGTAAATGGAGCTATAATGGCTATAATGTCATCTGTGCGAATTGACGTTTAGTGGAATGACATTACTCACGGGTTTTCAACGGTGACAGCAAAGGTAAAAGTTATTTGCTTTTTAAATGAAATTATGCAATATTCATACTGCCGGTAATCTATTCGTCTCTGTCAATAAACTAGGCTATTTTCACCATTCATTCAAACTATATGACAAAAGAGATTGATCACATAAAATGTAGAAAATCTGGTCCGTTTTACTTTAGCTTATCTTCAAAGACGCGTTAAATACAACACTTGAAATCAATGTTATGTCACTACAGAAACTATCGATTAAGTGAGAAGTGTATATTTTTGGAAAGCTAGACCACCAAATTGAACTTCTCTGTCATCCAGCCGCCAATAAATTCCAATGCAAATTTAGAACAGTTATATTTCAAGTTGTAGTTAATGGAACATCTTCACGCATCAATTTAAGAAATAAAGTGCAGTTTTCTGTCCTTTATTGGCTGATCAAGGGTCAGTTAAATGGGGTTGTTCCTATTTGATGACGAGGGGCCGAAGGTCCAGAGTTATCAAATTATAGTGACACCTTCCAGCTGAATAATATTATTGTGTGAAGTGCTATAAATACATTTTCAAATCATATTTCAGTAACCTTTTCCACCTAAAATCAAGTAAAACGGCCCCAACAGAGTCTCGAGTACCATTACTTCTTTCACGTGAGTAGAATGATGTTTTCTGAAAGCGTTCACAAAATATGACGAAAAATGTTCTGTAACATCATGTTTCAGACTTCATATATATATACGTTTTATCGTCAAAGCGTTTTTAAAGAATTCGTGCAAATGTTCTGAATACGTGAAAGAGTTCTAGAAAAGGAAGCAGACAGCCATCCTTTATTGTCTCACAAAGGGTCAGTTGTTAGCCTATCATGCTTATGCTGACGACTGGTCAAATGTGTTAGAATAATCATTCAAGTGTGGGCAGATAAAGAGATCGACTCAAAAAGTAAATAGTTTAAGATGTGGCGTGATTTCCTTCACAGAGTTGTATGGTATATCATCAATCAGTGATTGACGATGACCCATAAGAGAATTATCAATGACTACTCTACAAAGGGAATTATCGATTTATTTGAACTGGAGAGAATTGAACCAGTTTTTACTGACTTTGATATATCGTTATTTGCTAGCGTAAGTTATTGGTTGTGGAGGGA
>JAUELC010128450.1:0-11496 GCA_031471745.1 Cryptochiton stelleri
GTGTACGATCAACTATTCTGTGTCTTTAATCTCACCATATTGTGTACGGTCAACTATCCTGTGTGTTTAATCTCACCTTTTTGTGTAAGTTCCACTAGCATGTGTCTTTATTCTCACCATATTGTGTACGATCAACTATCATGTGTTTTTTATCTCACCATATTGTGAATGATTAACTAACCTATGTCTTTATTCTCACCATATTGTGTACGATCAACTGGCTTGTGTCTTTATTCTCACCATATTGTGTACGATCAACTAACCTGTGTCTTTATTCTCACCATATTGTGTATGATCAACTAGCCTGTGTATGTATTCACACAATATTGTGTATGATCAACTAGCCTGTGTATTTATTCACACAATATTGTGTATGATCAGTTAACCTAGTCTTTATTCGCACTATATTGTGTATGATCAACTAACCTAGTCTTTATTCTCACAATATTGTGTATGATCAACTAGCCTGTGTCTTTATTCTCACCATATTGTGTACGATCAACTTACCGTTGTTTTTATTCACACTATATTGTGTATGATCAACTTACCTAGTCTTTATTCACACTATATTGTGTATGATCAACTAACCTAGTCTTTATTCACACTATATTGTGTATGATCAACTAACCTATTCTTTATTCACACCATATTGTGTATGATCAACTAGCCTGTGTATTTATTCACACTATATTGTGTATGATATCAAGGACTGGATAACCAAATCTGAAGATCAGTCCAATTCATCTATTATTAATTTACTTCTTTAGAGTGCCTATTTCACAGAGGTCACAGCATCCCCGGTGAAATGACCATCATGAGAACTTTATATTCACAAAGAGTTACAAATCAAAAAAGACAAATGAGGTTGTCTCTTGGACAACACACCTACGAAATCATATCAGTGAAGAAAATCAATTGATATACATTGTACAGTGGTCTGTAGTTGACATGCTCACAGAGTTTAACCACAGCAAATAATTCCGTTCTCTCAATCTGTCAGTCTGGGTCGCGTTGCCTGAACACCACGATCAATATTACCAACATACTAATTCTACCTCAGCTGCCAGGATATTTCAGCGCTTACAAATATATGTCAAGAGCATCTGGTCTGAGCAGTCGTCTCCTTGTCATCAGACCGAATGTCATTTAATTGATTGATTCACTGATCGAACACACTGAAAAATTGTAGGCCTACTCCCAGAAACTCATATCCAACAATAGTGCAAAGATCGACATGCTGTTAATGTGTCTTTGTTTCATTGGGGTTTATACTGTACTCTAGTTTTTTTCACTCTTATGACAGCATGGGTGGAGGGAACTACACTCAACTTTTCTGGCAACAACCAGATAAACCACGAGAAGACGCCGCCAAATATGGTACATTATACTTCGACAAAGTGTGCAGATTTATAGTGCTAGAGCCCACAAGAGAAAGCTTTATCACAGTGTGTCCCTTTCCATGTAGCTCAAGAGAACACAACACAACGTGAAGCTCCCTCCAGACACCCCCTGCTGTAAGTGTGTCCAAAGATGTTTCATGAAACATTTTATTCAGCCTATATTTGTTGATTGTTTGATGGAGGTTTTACGTCGTACTTAAGGTTATTTCACTCATATGACGATGTGCCAGCCCAATGGGTGAAGGAAACCACATCTGACACCACTGGCAACAAACAATGAACAGATACAAGACTGTCACAGGACATCATAGGATGCCACAACAGATCGGCTTTGTGTTGCCCCTTAATTAGTAATGAGGGCACCAGAGCAACATAAAGCTCCCTCCCATGGCCCACCCTATATATATATGTTGATCCCATTTCTATGTTATTAAACAGTCAATATCATCTTCCATATACTCATAGTTCTTCAAAAGTCCAGCCATATTACTTTGTTACTTAGAATCAGGACATCTTGAAGCGATATACCAATTGTATGATGAAACTGTACAAAAGATCAACTAAGAACATACACATTGTATGCTCATTTTCAATCCACATTGAGGTTTCCAACAAAAGGTTTGGTTTTGTTATAATATAACATGTACTCTATCCAAAATAAAAATTGTCAGTATAGAACAAGCATTTAAATCATAAACCATACAAATTGCATGGAAACTTTTGTAGGATTTTTAACAATATGATCTGTTTTCAGGAAAGACCTTCCTTGCATATTAATAAGGAGCATAGCCAGTAGTTGAACAAGAAAACATCACCATTTATGATCACATCACAGTGAGGTTTTATCCCCATTTATGTTCACATCTCAGTGAGGTTTTATCACCATTTATGTTCACATCATGTGAGGTTTTATCCCCATTTATGCACACATCTCAGTGAGGTTTTATCCCCATTTATGCTCACATATCAGTGAGGTTTTATCACCATTTATGCTCACATCTCAGTGAGGTTTTATCATCATTTATGCTCACATCACAGCGAGCTTTTATCAACATTTAAACTCACATCATAGTGAGCATTTATCACCATTTATGCTCACATCACTGAGCTTTTATCAACATTTAAACTCACATCATAGTGAGCATTTATCACCATTTATGCTCACATCACAGTGAGGTTTTATCACCATTTATGCTCACATCACAGTGAGCTTTTATCACCATTTATGCTCACATCTCAGTGATGTTTTATCACCATCTATGCTCACATCACAGTGAGGTTTTATCACCATTTATGCTCACATCACAGTGAGGTTTTATCACCATTTATGCTCACATCACTGAAGTTTTAGAGACTTTAAGGTAAAAGCTTCTGATAGAGACTGAAGGGCGTCTCGAGTAGCTAAATGGATTCTCCTAAAACATGAACATCTTTTTTGTTGGACAATTCCCCTAAAATACTCAGGGTTAGTTGACAGCGTGGTTCATGAATCGATCAATATTGATCTTACAGCCATACACATAAAAACTGGATCAACTGAGCTAAACACGACTAAATTAAATTCAGGTCAGAAGCAGAGATTTTAAAAGAAGACAGAAGTAAAGCACAGAAAACAAGTGAAAAGGAAAGGCCATCAAATGTTTGTTCATAAGCTTTTATTCTTAGCAAATAAACATTATCACATTTAATGAACTACTTCACACAGGTACAATTCGAATCTCAATATTTGTAATATTACTGTATATTCCCATCATCATCAAAGTGAACAAGTGCAAGCGATAAGTCAATTTCTGACAAACCTGAACTCACAGAACTGAATATTTTTCCTTCAAAATAGAATATTTTCTCCTTTAAACTGGTAAATATTGTGTACATGTATGTTGTTAGGACAAATTGAATATTTTATTCTATCTACGGGCAGCTAACTGGCCTGTAGTTACTACTATTCTATCAACCTTTAAGTGATGAAAAATCAATTAAACGGTAAAGGGAAATTTGGTATAAACATTTATCAGCTATGTCAAACAATCTATTTAATGTGGAATGGAGTATTGTCCACAGAAACCAATTTGTCATGAATCTCCACAAAGTAAACGCCACAGGGAAGTTTGTACAAATTGTTTACATTTAGATATTTCCAGATTAATTGAAAAAAACTTAATACTATTCTAAATTGAGAAATAATCGATAAATTAATTGTGAAATCTGTGTTCTTCACTTTGATGTCACACTGCAATTTTCTTCAGTAAATAGACTATTGATTATTGTACTAATGAGATTTATTATAGAACACATTGTCAGATATTGTCATACAAATATGGAACTGATTAAGAAAGGCTTTGGGTACACAACAAATCTCACTAATAAACTATGACAATGCACGTAGAAAAGCATTGAGCATTTTCTTATCATTGATGAACAGTCTTTTTACAATCCGGCTCTATTTCAAAACCACAAGAAACAATAATTATGTGAGTATTATTCGGATAGCTTTAGAAATGTATTTTTATTCGTTCTGCTGTCTTTTGCTTTTTGTACATTTTCTTAAAAAGAGAAACCTAAATTCCAAATTTTATACAATTCAACATTTAAAAGGTCTAAAAACTACAATTGGTACATGTTTCTTGTCCATCATAGTCCGAGTAAAAGAGCTGCAAATACCACTTTACTTCAAGAAAATTCCCCCAGTAGTTTATTTATCCAAATATTCTAAAGTTCCATGTTCATGCATCTGTTGAGATAATAAGGGAGCTAACATTTCATCAAATGATATAAAAAACAAGCTCAATCTACTCAGCTAGAAGAGTGCAGCTGTTGATAACAGCAAATTACCTTCACCGTATGTTCACAATAAATGTAATGGACTAATCCACAGATGCTACATGTATGTGTGTTCTCTTTCCAGATCTTCTAAAAACACAATTTTATTTTTTTAATTTTGCAATTTCAAGGATAATTTTTTGACACAGATTTGAGTTGATAAGTGAACTGTTCACATGTCATCGGAGAAAAAATGACTTAAAAGTTCAATCAAGTTTTAACGGGATTTCTCAAGGTAAAAAATGCAAATGAAGCTTAATCTGTACAGTACCAACCTGATAAGAACAATGAATAAATGAACTGGGAATGTTTTGTATTAAATTCAACATATTGAATAGTATTTAAAGAGTCAATGGTATAAAAAGAATTCATATTTTTACACAAAATCTGTTTAACTCTTTCAAATGCATTTTTATCGATCTTTATTGATACAGAATTTCTAAATATATTTTCACTGGTTAAATGAAAAATGTATGTAATGTTTTTAAATCACATTTTCACATCCAATTATTTCAATAAAAATACCTTTATGGAGAATATGTGGGTTAAAAGTATTAAAGTTTGTTTGTTTGTTTGATTGGGGTTTTATGCCGTACTTAATAACGTTCACTCATATAGCAGCCTGCCAGCCCAATGGGTGAAGAAAACCACCTCCGAAGCAACTGGCAACAAACAATGGCAAGATACAATAATCACAGGACATAGCAGGATGCCACAACATACCGGTTCTGTGATGCCCCTTAGCTCTGAGAGCAACAGAAAGCCCCCTCTAACCGCCTGCTAAAAGTATTAAAGAGCAGTGTTCCCATGTAATTTGAGGAATTTGACTGACCTTAATCTCAGTATCATGTTCAAAGAGCTGTGTTATCCACTCAGTGCTAATCTCAGCGGGGCATTCAATTCCAATTAGTTTCTAATGTTCTCTTTCCTGAGTTCTGATGTTTTTGTAATTCTTTAACACCAATAAATGATAACGTCTGCCAAGTCACAGAGCTTTAATGACCTTACCAAGAGTTGAGGGAATTTAGAGTAAATAACCAAATTATTTTGTCATTTTTTTTAATTTTTGTTACATGGGAATAGCTAATAACTGTGTATTTGCATACACTGATATACACGGACATATAATACAACTGAATTTGTCGAGAAAAAGTCAGATTATCTGATAATTTATCGTTAGTGATTTCTAATTTTGTTTTTCTAATTGATTTATTAGTGAAGTTAACCTCAGACCTGGTCCCCCCTTGAGAGGACCATATCCCTTACAGCAAATGTTCCCCAGTTGTAATGTACTAAACATCAGGTGGTGCAGTTAATGGAATCAAGGTCTAGAATATGTCTGAAGATAAACAGAGTGGCACAAGAACCTGTTGCTTACTAACTTTAACAAATTTGTATATGGTCAGATGCTGAGATATAAAATATGGTCTCATAATTATGGTCCTTATCCACATTTTGTTTGTTTTTTAAAACTGTTTATCGTCACTTTGACTTGTTTGTTTGTTTGACTGGGGTTTTATGCAGTACTTAAGGTTATTTCACTTATATGATGGCGTACCAGCTCAATGGGTGAAAGAAACCCCCCCTGACAACAAACAATGACAAGATAAAAGACAATCACAGGATGCCACAACAACTTCATGTCGCCCCTTAGCTCCGAGAGCACCAGGGCAACATGAAGCTCCCTCCAACTGCCCGCTGGTCACTTCGAAAACTGATATAAATTATTTTGTGGTAGTTCTGCTTAAACTTTTCCTTGAAAGAAAACTCAGTATGATTTTGTTTCTGTGATGTTAAGACAGTTTAAAATAAACTAACAGAACATGAATTTGTCTTCAGTCTAAACAAAGTCAACTTGTTATAACTCAGAGCAGTCATTGTTTGTAAACAATTTACACAAAGATTGAAGTTTAGGAATTTGTACCGGTGGGGAAGATAAAGATAATAATCTATATAACTTCAAGAGAGCATTGTAATTTGAAAAATGTTGCTAGAGGTTTTTTGTTTTTTTTTGGAGAGTACCAGAAATGTTAAAGAATAAACGAAGATGGCAATCATCCAAGATAGTCACATGCATCACAAAGATTTTCTAAATCAAAAAGGAATTGTCTGTTAAAATGTTTTAGGGCGTTTCAAGAAAATGTGGAGTTTTGACATTTATGGAGGCTGCATGGGGCGTGAGGAATGTTTAATAATATACCAGACAAACTTTCAGTTTAGATGTTGCATAATCTGAGGAAGAACAGTACAGACTAGAAATAGCATAATGTCTGGACGCATCGGAAACGTGCGGAATTCTGACGCAGCAAATGATGTAAGCGCTGGTCAGCTCGACTCACATGCGTCTGTTCTGCCCCTCATTTTAAAGACAGACACAATCATGAAACTAGCAAAACAAACTACTTTACATGTAGGAGTTAAGTACTTTTTGTCACGTGTTTGCAAAAACGTACGGATGCCATTTTGTATTTATTTCAACGCATCAGAGTGCGGACTAGCGCGATTCGTGCTTCATTTTTGGCAACTTTTTGTTCTTGTGCCAGTTGCGTCAAAGGATAAGTTATTTCTAGTTTGTACAGTATGGTTCATTAAGTATGTATGGCATCCTTATGACTGTGCCTGAATATAGATGTTGTGTTAGAAAGCAGTAAAGCCAGCCCAATGGGTGAAGGAAACAACCCCCAAAGCCACTGGCAAAACAAAATTACAAGATACAAGACAGTCCCTGGACATACAGGACGCCAAAACATATTCTTGTTGCCCCTTTGCTTTGAGAGCACCAGGGCAACACAAATCCCCTTTCAACCGCCCGCAAAGAAGATGGAAAGAATTAGCTATTTGATACACCAAATTTAGTTTTAGTCACAGTTTCTCTATTTTGAGGAGCAATGGTTTAAAAATGTTCTTAAGATAATGGTGGCTTTGTCTTTTAACATTTTCAGATTAAGAAGACATAACTTCGAAAATTTCCTGGAGACTTGATGGGGTCAGTTGAAATATGTACAAACCAGACACAAGACGTTTTCAGTTACGTACCAAAGGCAAGAGGGTTAAAAGTTTGTATGTTTTTGATCCAATGTTGAAATTAAGTGTCCTTAATATTTAGTAGCTGATTTTAAATTTATAGAACTTAAATGTTAAAATAGAGATAAAGCGGAAAAAATGTTTAGGAACACCATACAGGGTTAAAGTTTGTACAGTGGTTGTATATGTAGTGTAAGTAGGGTTTAAATGTTACCATGTGTGTGATAAATCTATGCTTAACATCAGTGACAAATTACTCAACCAATGAGGTCTAAGCTATCAAATAAGATGGATGCTGACAGCTGTGCCATCTAATCTCACACCCCACAGCCAAAAAACACTTCAGAAAAAATGGGACAAATTTGAGGTTTATAATCAGAACAAATTGTCACAGCCTAAATAATTTCAGAATTTTATCCTCAACATCTAATTTTTCTCCTGTGGATTCTAATGTACTGATCCTCTTCACATGTTTTAATGATATTGCAGCTCTACTATACACTACTCATAGTAAACAATATAACAGCATAAATTGGTCGATGGTATTACTCCAAATTGGTTCACATGATGTAGATGGAATTAAATATAGTGCCCCATTAAAATGAAACTATTTTTAAAACACATTAAAGATTTTGAATATATTTTGAGTTAATAAAACAGCGTTGTTAAGCCACAGATCATAGCATTTCCCAGTATTAAACTGTTTCCATTGATTCTCACAAACTCACTTCCAGCAGGACACAATCGGTGGAGTTCAGTCAAACCTTCAGTCATGTGACAGACATATATAAAGGATTGAGAAGATGATAATGGTACACTATGTATAGGCTAAGGAATATTATTATATGTTTTAAAATTAACTAGTATTTCAACAGACATTTTATTCTTGCACTTAGTTTGCTTGCCTGTACTTTTTGCCAGCCCGCTTGGTGAAGGAAACCACCCTCCATATCACTGGTAACAAACAAAGCCAAGTATACAAGACAAGCACAGGATCAAAACGCAGTGCCGTAAGATTTAGTGTGCAAATTTACAATGCTGAATGCCACAATAAATCGGCTTCAGTTCTTCTTGCCACTTATAATAGCCCAGGGAGCTCCCTCCCACCAGCTTTAGCATTTAGATACTTCTTGTAAATAACATGTCTTAGATTCGGTGATGCCTCCAGACTTTAATTCATGTTTTTGAGATAATTTCTCCATTAACCAGTTACCCCTAGGGCCAAAAGGGCAGCAAGTGAGTGTTTTAATCTTTAATCTTAATCTGTGGTCTGATTGGTCAGTGAATCACAGGGTTTAGTGATCAGTGTATCACAGGGTTTAGAGATCACAGCTCAAGGTCATAGCGTATACTGATTGGCTTCTCTCAGTTTTTTTCCCAGCTCACCCTAGAGGTATGGCAGCCATCGTCAAACGGATTCCAGAAAGAGGCATTTCTTCCACCGGAACACAAGACCTGATTATGGTCAGCGAGCGGAAACCAGGCCTTTGACACTCAGCGAATCCTTAATAGAATGAATTAGCTGACCTGTTCAATTCAGCACAGACTTCCCTGAAGCTTTTCTCTGTCTCTGTCGATTGAAATGTCTGCCACAGGCCATTTCAAGGTTCATATATATGGGATTGACAGAGATGGACAATGTTAGAGAATATAACAGAGCTCCCCTATAGGTCAGAAAGTAGGGGTATTTCTAGCATATATATTCTAGCAAAGCCGGGGAAAATTCAGTGACAGAATTGCAAATTGAAACACTGACATTTTCTGGAAACTTAGCGCATGCTGGATTGGACATGTGGTTACCAAAATTATATCGTTTAAAAAATGTAAAAGCCATATTTAAGATTTGTCTATGAATACAATAGAATGGCAACTCAAGTACTTCAGTCCTTGTTGTAATTAGTATATCTGATAAGAACACAACAGTTACATATTATCCCTCGCTTTACCACTTTTGTCTAAATGTCATTGAATTCTGTTTAGAATTGGCGATTTGTAAGATTTTGGGATAATGTTTCAAGACAGAACCTAACATATCATTGTTGGTTGTACTGGAGGTTATTTCCCTGATATGAAGGCATGCCATCCTAATTGAGGAAGGACACCACCCTCAACGTCACTGACAGCAAACAATGACAAGATACGAGACAATCACGACAGCAAACAATGACAAGATACGAGACAATCACGACAGCAAACAATGACAAGATACGAGACAATCACGTGACTCAAAACAGGAAGCAGTATAAGACAAAGTGTGCAAATTTACAGTGCCCGACGCTAAAGCTAGAGCAGAAGCTGAGGAATCTTACTACAACCGCCAGCCATATTTCTTTATAAATTACCTGGGGCCGGTTGCTCAAAGCGCTATTAAATTTAATCCGCTTTTAGATGACGTCATGTCATGTAAAAGGTCTATCTCTAATCCTGGATTAGTGAGTTAATACATGTAGCGGTATTAGCTACTAATCGTCTTTCGAACAACTGGGCCCTGTACACTCCAGCAATCATGTTAAAAACCATGCAGATATATTTCAATGCAAGATTCATTTGTCCCCACCAGCTTTACAGGGCTCATTTCCGAGCACTATTTGTGAGACTTATATATAAAACCATGCAAACTGTACACAGATCAACCCAAGAGGACTAAGATGGACGTAGATCTAAAATGACCTGATCAAAATTGTAAACTTTATGCAAATTCAGAATTGTCCAATTTCTTGATGATACAAGTGTGTAAAGGTAAACAAAGCATGGAACATATCATGGGAGAAAATATGTGCCATGGCACCATTTCAATGCATAACGGTCTACTTCAAATTTTGCACTATAATGAAATCTGACCGGCCCCTGGCCGCCATGTTTTGTTAACGAGCCAAAATTATTTCAAGGAATTTGGTTGAGGGTCACCCAATGAATATTTCTGTAAAATTAATCTTGAAATTGAGACAATAGTTTCTGACAAGAAGTATTTCAACGTGTTTCCATTACATGCATTTATATTTTATAAATCATGTTTTTGAACAAACCTAAATTATTTCACGGAATTTGGTAGAGGGTCAGACAGTAAGAATTTGTGTAAAATTATTTAGAAATTGAGCAAACAGTTTCTGAGGAGAAGATTTTCAATGTTTCGCCTATAAATCCATATAAGGAAATCTGCCTCAGCCCCTGGCGGCCTTGTTTTTTTACAAATCAAAATTATTTCAAGGAATTTGGTAGAGGTCACTGGATGAACATTTCTGTCAAGTTCGGTTGAAGTTGGCTGAGTGGTTTAGAAGGAGGAGACACTCAACATGAGTATAAAACTTACAAATAATATATCACTGTAACTCTCTAAGATAAGTGTAGTTTCTGCAAAACGACCAGTGAAATATAAATTGCCTTACCTATGTTATGTATATAGTATTGGGCACTTTATAGGTAGAAGTTCAATTAATCCAATGATCCAGTAGATAACGAGTTAAGAACAGTTACCGTAACATATGCACATTTAAATTACCTGCCTGTGAAATTCATATTCTGTACTCTGGTGAAACAAGTTACAATCGATTAACAATATAATACAAGGCAAGAATAATGACCCCTTCGTAACACCTGCCTATATATCTTACAGTACCTATATGGATTTAGGCCAAATGAAAAGTCTGTTTAGTTCTCAGGGTAGCCTCTCAACTTTCAACGAATGTGATCGGAATACAAATTGAGGCAGGAAATGACTTGGATCTAAAATTCAAATCAGTGGCCCCCAAATAGATTAAGTCCAAGACAGTATATCATACAGACAGCTAATTCTAAACAACATGAACGAGTTTGACTGAACCTACTTCATGATATTTCACGGATATGAGGATGTGCCAGCATAATGTGAGAAAGAAACCACCATCCATGCGACTACATGGCGACAAGTGACAAGATACAAGACACACACAGGACATACATGTACATGTAATACAAGGTTCAATAAGTCTGTACTTAAGGTTATTTCCCTTATATGACAGCCTGCCAGCTCAATGGCTGAAGGAACCCACCGCCAACACCACTGGCAACAAACAATGACAAGATACAAGACAATCACCGGACATAACAGGATGCCACAACAGCCTCTTGTTGAGCCTTCGCTTCGAGAGCACCAGGGCAACACAAAGCTCCCTCAAACCACCCGCGGTTCAGTAAGACAAAAAGGGGAAATTCACAGTGCAAGGAACCACAAAAAAAAAAAAAAAAAAAAAAAAAAAAAAAAATCGGCCTGGGG
>JAUELC010128561.1:0-18198 GCA_031471745.1 Cryptochiton stelleri
TGTACTACAGGAAGTATAGTAGAGTATAGTAAATTATACTATAGCACGTATAGTAGATTCTAGTTAAGTATAGTAGATTGTAGTAATTTACTATAGTGCCCATAGTATATTGTAGTACTTTACTATACAACGTATAGTAAATTGTAGTAATTTACTATGATACGTATAGTAAACTGTAGTAATTCCACTATAGTAAATCCGCAAAAACACTACACTTTACTATAGAATTTTGTATAGTATTGTATAGTAATTTTTATCAGGGGAAGTGGGCCTGTTTAAGTGTTTACGTAACGATACCATCGCAGTGCTATCACTGGGTCGGTGCCGAGCCGCTTCCGTCAATGGGACAGTATTTTACGTCAAAGAGTGAAGTTCACTCCGGCGAATGGAATTACTGACCATTCTCAAAGAAAGGATAGCTATCCACCAACATTAGGGCGTGCAGTGTACCATTAGGAAAAGAATAAAACTTTTCTTTGATGTGTCCCGTCAATCTTTGATTTTAAAATGTCAGTTTCATTTGTCCCTGTAGCAGATGCGTTCTGTTTAAGACATATCAAAGCGATATTTAGGAGGAGAATCATACAAAGCAGAAAATAAATATAACAAACATTGACATTTAACATGAAATTGCTTTAATTTTTTCAAATTTCTGGATAACGATGAATTGGTTGATCGTGCACCTTGCCATGCACCTTTAAAAGAACATGTTACAAAACATCTTAAGCCAGATTCACAACTGAGACTGATTTCACAAAGTAATTTATATTTAGCAGGTTGAACAAATGCTTGTTGTTGTTTATCGAATAGTTTTTTGGGTTTTTTTCAAAGACAAGAAATTCATTAAAAAAAATAATGATATAAATCTTATTTTTTTTATCCCATGTCAACAGACTATAATAACAAACACAGCTCCTCCAATAAGTCACTAAACCGGAATATTTTTGTAAAATAATTTAATCAACCAATTTGCAGCTGTACAAGTAGAGACAGTATATAGTCATAATGAAATACAAATATTGAGAGGAACAATGTCTCTGGGTTATGTTAGATGAACAGGGTATGGAAACCTTTGCACTTTACTCCTTTGTTGATGTTGATGGTGACAGGACCTCTTTTTGTATGCTTCTCCGTTCTCATCCCCCATTCGATCCGGTCTGCTGCATGTCTCCACTACAACATTAACTCCTTATGGACGTCACACTTCGTTGATGTGAAAGGCCTATTAGGATTTTACAGCACAGCTTCTGAATACGTGACATTACTGAACAAAAGTATTAGACACATGCCTAGGTCTTCTCTATAGGCCAAGAAAAGAAATAATTTAAATCAACATTTTATTCTGAAAATTCTCTTATAATTTTGTAGGCTATATCTTATTTCATTGTAGACTTGAGTATAGATATGGAAAAATACATTTTGGTCTAAATTTTTAAATGGATATTTTAAATAGATGAGAAATATCCTGGCCTAAAATTGTTACATCTATTTTATAGGAAAAGCATTGAAACAATAGTTATTTGGGTGTCTACTTTATTGCCTTGATATTGGACAGGTTACAACTTTATGTACCGGTAATACTCTACAGATTATCATGAAGTTTGCTTCTACCTGCTGATGTTTGGCAAGTAACTCTTGTTTGAAAGAACGTATTTATTCATCGTTCATTTATTTATGGCTGTTTCAATTATGTTGTGTTTATTGCTGTTTCAATTGAGTTTTGTTTATGGATGTTTCAATTGTGTTTTATTTATGGCTGTTTCAATTAAGTTTTGTTTTTTGCTGTTTTAATTTAGTTTTGTTTATGGCTGTTCCAATTTAGTTTTGTTAATGGCTATTGCAATTGTGCTTTATTTATGGCTTTTTCGATTGGGCTGTGTTTATGGCTGTTTCAATTGAGCCTTGTTTATTACTGTTTCAAGTGAGTTTTGTTCATGGCTGTTCCATTTAAGCTTTGTTGAATGCTGTTTTTAATTGAGCTTTGTTTAGGGCTGTTCAGATTGGGCTTTCGTTATGGCTGTTCCAATTGAGCTTTCGTTATGGCTGTTCTAATTGAGCTTTGTTGAAGGCTATTCCGCTGGTTTTCGTGGCTTTACTTGATAACCTTAATCCTGCGACCTACCGATAGTGAAGTGGGCAGTGCGACCTAACCATCCTTAACTGTTTAAAATGTACACCTGCATATAAAACCCATTGATGATATGTTTACACACCTTTAAGCTCCATGTGACAAATAGAATTGTCAATGGATTGACTAGCGCATATGCAAGCAATTTTCCAGTTGAATGAATTATTATAAAGATCGAGAAATAATAATCAGCATTTGTTAATATTAAATAGGCAGAGCTAAGTGTTTTTGATACTCGCGTTTTCTGCTTTCCTAAGAAAAAATGTGATTTAGTTTCAGTACACGTGTACTTGAAATCAAAAACGGAGTTGTCGCTTTGTAGACATTTACAGAAGAAATTGTCATTGTGGTTGACAGGTGCAGTGTAGGGCCTACATATCTCTGGCGCTTACCAAGGTCAACAAAGGCAACGTTATTATACTGGCTGCTTATTGACCAATAGTCCGCGATATATTCATTTCCATAAATACATGAATAGCGGAACGTCTCCTTTAAAAGAGACGTGAATGCCTTATGAATTCAGTTGACTACAGAAGATCTACTAGTCCACATATTTCGTTTGACACGAGGCAGCAAAGGAGAAAAAATCATGCTCGTAGCTCACCTTCTTTTGATGGCCATTTTAACAGTCTCCTCTGGTGGGTATATCAAACAGTGAATTATTTTGGCACGCCTTGTAGATTTAGTGTGGATATTTAGGTATAACACTCTCTTAGTTGGAACAGATTCTAAATGTTATGTATGAAGTTGGCTGGTTGCCTATCGGTCTAACTCTGTGGCGTGGGTTCGATTCCCGTACGGATCTCAGCCTTCAAATTTTTCTAGTTTCCTACTGGTCTGGCACTGGGGTCGTGAGTTCGATTCCTGTACGTGCCTTAACTGCAGAGAGCGATACTTTGAAGACAGAAGGGCTACATATTTGTATCACATCTAGGTAAGCAGCGTGACCTTGACCATAATGCATCAGCGTGGGCGCAGTTTTCGAACGGATTCGCGCCAATATATTGTTGAAGGGAGACTAGAACAAAGGCCATTTAATCTACTTTACAACTAACAAAGGTTGTTGTTAATACGCTAGGATTACTATTGAGCTGTGGAACTCTATTTTAGACATGATTTTGTCGCACATAATATGAAGTAAGGTGCTAAATTATTCTATTTATTTTCCACAGTGAGATCTGCTGTGCCTTTTTGATATGTGTACATTACATAAACGCGCCCAGCTAGTACATTTCTCAGACTGTTTATGTAGAATCTGTTCTGACTAGGACAGTGTTATTCTAAAACAACCAAAATACTGTTTATGACCACTTTCTAAACAACATAAGATACAGTTTATGATCAATTTCCAGACGGCATGAAAATTATACCATTTCTTTTCAGACCTATATGACATAAATGTATTTGGACATTTAACTGCAATAAAATGATATTATTTAATATTATTATTAGATTAACTAAATATCCATTTCACTCTCCAAACTGTAAACAAAGCTATAATAGATATTCTTTTAGCGACATGTTTACAAACTTTCGCAGGTTATTATCTATGTCATCCAGTATGCAAGGCGGCAACCACAACTGGGGATAATTTCCTTGATATTATATCCATTGACCTAGGAAGCAAAATAACTCAAAGTGAGAAAAAAATGTGAATATGGAAAAGCATTTTTACATGCAGCATGCTCCTTCGAGTTATACCGCAAACGCTCAACTCGCCCACTTCACCTGAGGGAGGTTTCCTGCCCATTTTCTACCGTATTAAATAAGGCGGAGTAAGAAGTGGATAATCCGTCGTCATATAAGTGAAATACTCTTAAGTACGACGTTAAACATCAATCAAACAAACAAATAAATCAAACCGGCAGCATGAGAATATTTTCATAAAATATAATTGCTGTAAGAAACTAGTTAATTTGAAGATTTTGTTTTAGTGCACGGACAGGGTAGTCAGGGAGGGAGCTGCATTTTCCCATTTCAGCTAGCATTTGGTACCACAAACACATGCTATTTCCCAGTACCCGAGGGCGAGGAGGGTGATGATTATTGTCCTGATTTAAACGAAGTCTACAGCACCCCTAGCAGAATCCGATACCAGGGCGGGTACGACATTTGCTACTACGTCATAGGTACGTCACAACACGTCAGAAATTGAATCATTTTAAACGTTATTGGGGAATCTTCTGTGACAACAATCTCTACCATCGGCTCACATTAAATTCACCTCTGTGGTGGGCTCAGCACTTCTTTCCCTCACTTGACTTTTTGTTCACATGACATATATTTTAAAATGGCATGAAAAAAATATGCGTTTTGACATATCCTACCGGCATATTTACAATTAAATCGGCCTTCAGTTGGGCTAAATAAATCAAAGCCTCTCTATGTGCACATATTCGGTTGTGGTTGTTAGTGTTGTTATTTAATCAATAGCGTCGATCTCTGTTTACACCTTTGTAGTAATATCCAATTACGTCATTGTTAATATCGCTATGTAAAATGTCCAAAATAAATAGTTCATTTGTTGTTTTTTTTTTCGTTTAAAACAATGGGTTGTTCTTTTCTGCATTAAATAAAGGTTGACGAACAGATTAAAAAGGTTATTTAAAGTTTAGTCAAGAATCCTGACATTTGGTGAGCCCATCGCAGAGGTGTATGAGACAGAAACGAACGACAACTCTTGCATAGGAGACTGCTTTGATACTTCACCTGTAAAGGCCAATTCACACAGGACGCAATTAAGGTCGCGTCAAACAAGTAGTATCCCGGCTGTCACCTGTCAATTCACGCAGCACGTGACGGGATGAAAGCCAAAGCCAGGCTGTTGACCCTTGACCTGCTCAAAGGAACTATCACACCATTTCACCTCTTCACTTTACTTGATTTTCACGTTGCATTGCTTGGTTCTACCTAATGTTATGCTTAATAGTTCTATTGTATCCCCTGTTTTCTCTGCCGTTACCTTCTCTTTGTTGAGTTTTATTGGTGTGGAATGCACTTGATGTCATTCCAAAAAAGTATTGTTGTTGTTGTTGTTCTTTCATTGTTGGCATGGGCCCTCCCACCGTAGCACTGATTTACGCCACCCATAAAAGTATTGTAAAAGTCTCATTTATAGGAGGGGGAGATCACCAGTGGCTTAGGAAATATCGGTGTGGGTTTGGGGTTTTTTTCAGCATCGCAAAGTCGTACTATAACTCCCATACCCGTAAGTACAATTGATCAATATGTGCCTTGGTCAAGGGTATTTCACACAAATAGCCACACTAACACAACCATAACATAAAACCGTTTTACTCTGTTGGGAAAATATTGTTCCTCCAGTGCTTAGTAAAGACAACATGGCCACACTCGTAACATGCTACCCTTAGTCAGGGGCCCCTTAAGCACGACCGTATTAACGCAAAGGTAATATTTCGACATAGCCTCTTTTGTGATTAAAGTTGTCTTATTTTCTGTTTGTACTTAGGTTTTGGAGAAGGTAGTTTCCCACAGGGTTGCTGTGGCGGCGGTTTACCGGGAAGAAGATAGCTCTATGTATGCATGCGCCCATGATAGAATAGGATAGGATAGGATGATTATGAGGATTCGGATTTTCACTTTGTGAGCCCCGTCTTTCCGGGGCAAGGCCGATGTCGCCAGGCCAGACGGAGATCAAAACAAATAGACCAATTAAATATCACTTTTCAAACAGTGCATCAACTCTGCCGGAATATAATTAGCAGCGGACAAAGTCGTCTTCCTTTCACCAACGACACGAATATCTGTTTTTGGTTGTCTGTTAGAGCGGTGATGTTTAATCTCTGTCGTACTTCGTTAAATTACAAGTTTAATGTCTTCCACAGTCTACCACTGGCAACAAACAATGGCTATAATACAAAAACCAGGACACAATACATGGCGCAGTAAGACAAAGTGTACAAGACGCCGCAACAAATCGGCTTCGTATGTGTTGCCCCTTACCTCCATGAGTACCACGGCACCGGAAATTACTGTATCCTGATCAGAACATCCATCTATCCTCCATCCATCCTCCCTCCAAGACAGGTGATGACTGTACACAGCAGTTTCTAAAAATGCTGTCCTGAGTGTGTTGAGAGCATCCATCATCATGTTAGAGCTCTGCTAAATGGAACTTCAAGAGTATGGTGGACTTTCGTGCCATATAGGTGATACCTCTATCAAATAAACCAGTATTCTGTAAATATCCATAAAAATACAAAAAAAAATAGTATAGCACTTATTACACTGACAACGAATTATAACGAAGGCACAAACGATTTGGCATGAAAAGTCCGTCATACTTTTGAAGTACCAATTGGAATCTCACAAGGTTATGAAATAATTAAATACTTTTAATAAAGTCTAGCTTTTTAGACTAACTTTATTTTTAGGTTTTCTCCTGCATTATCTCTATTTTTTAACAATGTGATAATTGGTTTTGTTTTCATCCTGTCTTCTGTTTACGGTTCAATTACTGTCATAATACATTTCAAGTTGTCCTGTCTCTTATAATTATCTGTTTTGAGGAATAAATAAACCAATAGGCTACCAATGTTAATATTTATATAAAAAACCGCAACTTTCATAAGCAAAAGTTGTCATATATTAATATATATATTGAGATTGTACGGTAACCAATTAGTACCACATTGACGTAAACAAAAAACCGAAACACTTCAGCTACCATAGTTGTGGCCCTTTAAAGTCGTGACAAAAAAAACGAACAAAAATGTGTTGGAAGCGGCTAGTACTATACTAGTATCGTGTTTGTACAGTTTATAGAAGCAGTAACAGATACGACGTAAGCTGGGCTGAAACATAAGACGACCACAACCTGTACCTCCCCCTCAGAAGAATATTAAATTCGTACGGCCTTCTATCTCGCTTTAAACCATGTTTAGTTTATAATTTAATATCCATGATCTTGATCAATTCATAAAATCGACATTCCGGTGGAAATTCAAGCCATAGTATACATTAGCAGTCAATTTTCTTCACAGCGAACTGTCATCCGTCTCCCACT
This sequence comes from Cryptochiton stelleri, assembly GCA_031471745.1. NCBI lineage: Eukaryota > Metazoa > Mollusca > Polyplacophora > Chitonida > Mopaliidae > Cryptochiton > Cryptochiton stelleri. The sequence continues at coordinate 7,155 of JAUELC010128561.1, forward strand.
GAGGCCGCCGTTTTCATTCATAACACCGATCAGGTAGGATTGAGAAATACCTGCCAATAACCTAGTTATGTATGGCGAATGTTCAAATTATGAATTGTATAGACCGCAAATGTTCAATGAAGACCTAGATCGATTTAAATGCAGGTAAAAGGTATAATGCTATAAAACGGGGCAGACATAACTATCGAAATAAACTTGTGGATTCTACTGTGAAAATCTTTGAGTCGTTGCTTCGTTCAATTGAATCCAGCCAACCCATTTATAGCACTTCTTCTGTTTTCCCTAATTTTCTGGTTATCCCTTCCACCCTTATCCTCAGCCTGGCCGTTCTCAACACTCTCCATCCTATCCCCCCACCGGACTGGTCGTTTCTATTCTAATGCACAGAGGTCCCCACCGACAGGTCCACGCAATCTTCGGTCTGATGATAAAGGAAGTACCACATTTTGGTAATTTAGGCATACCACTTCTTCTAAATGGCATCTTCATAAAATAACTAAGAAAATTTGTTATTAAGAGATTCTAATTTAGCCAGAATTAATTTGGATCCTCACCCTGATATGCCTGTAGAATGCTATCCGGAAGCCAGTACTCAGATAGAAATTTTAGGATTCAGAAAGCAGGTTACATATATGGTTATAGAGATACATTGGCTAGAGCAGACATATAAGCTTACAGAAGCTCAACAGTTTTTATTTAAACTACGAAAAAAATATCGGTCGTTGAGGGCAAATGTTTTGTTGAGTTTTCTCACTGTCCCCCTCCGTGCATCAAATATCTAGAATTATTAAATATTAGTAGGAGAATGCTGCAACTAGCATACCTACAAAATCTTATTTATATTTTTTGTCTGTAGGAGTGCGATTTCTTCGACCGTTTGAGCATGTCAACTTTAAATACCGATAAAAAAAACATCTTCTTGCCAGGCAATCTCAGAGTGTCATTGATATTCAAGAAAACGGTTTGATGTTGAAGGGCAAAAATGGCGGATTGTAAAACCCCAGAGCTTTTACATAGTAACAAGCTCTGGGTCCCTTGAGCTATTGGCCACTTACAGTTGTAGTACTTGAAATTGTTATCTTACTTGTTCAGCAGCAACTTTTATCTCCCATGACTAAGTGATACACGTAGGCTGGTATTCGACAAAGATATGAAAGATACTAGAAGTATGCAACGCCCCATTTACTTCAGCTCAAAGGCTTTGAAGCAATTTTAAGGACAGCTTTTGAGAATAGCGCCATCTAGTGGACAATTTATGAAGTTATCGCAACTCGCCTTGTGAATCCTGGAAAACTCTGTTTAACTATTTATAACCTTTCTAGTAAGTTTGTTGCCAGTGGCGTCAGGGGTGGTCTCCTTCACCCATTGGGCTGGCACTCTGTCATATGAGTGAAATAACCTTAAGTACGGCTACAAACCCCAATCAAACAAACAAAAGAAACAATCTAGTTGACAATGGTATTTTTTTTTCAGTTTGTTAATGCATTTTACATAAACAAAACTAAGACATTAACACCCGTGAATTGCTTGCAACTTGATTGTTTTAATAGTGTCTATAGCCCCTTTTAGCGTTAAGTTTATTACCCATGATTTACTACATGTATTTCATTCTGAAAATCAAACGTTGTTTAGATTTTTTTGTTATTGTTATAATTTCACTTAACTTACAAAGCTGGGCCTGGTGGGGATATTAATGAAAAGCCCTAGCTTTTACTGTTTAAGAAACATATCTACAACACATGTGATTCTGTAAAAAACAAAAACATCTTATATGGGGCACCCATGTTACTTTAAATATATTTTACATAAATAATTCATTAAAGCTTGGCAGGAAGAATATCACTCTCTGAATTCACATCCTACATGTACATGTAGGAGAGAGCTGCTTAATTACCAGTTACATGTACCTGTCATTGAGAAGCCTGGGCTCATGTACAGTATCAAAAGAGTTTCTAAGACAAATTACACTGGTCTGGTGGCACTGGCTCATGGATAGGTGATTTCAATACATACTCCTGTTAGCCCAGTCACTCAACTATTCAATTAGCACTAGATGTCCAGTGATTGGGAGCATGAATATTTAAATGGCCTAGTCACCTGAAACTTGCCTTTAGTGAGAACTAAGGATGGGAGTGCAGATCTCTAATACCATATCACATTGTGTCTTATTAGTATCGTGTTGTCTGAGCTACTTGTACATGTTTTATAACACTAGGTAAGTAAACCTTATACTTATAGATCCAAATGTCTATTTATTTTTAGAATTTCTATATGTTTAGAGAATAACCCAAGATACGAGCATTAATGCAGATAAACAAATATTTTTATGTGGGTATTACTTTATATGGACTTTAGAATAAATCCCCAGTAAATAAAGTCTCTTCAAGAAAGTTGATTGCCATAGAGCCCTGTTTACTCAAGCATGATATTTGCTGTATATAATTATTGCCCTGCCGTTTTTAGAGCTACATGTAATGTTTACCTAACCATGGTACATGTACATCATCATATATGAGATTAAACATCTTTTAAGGTCAAATAGTTTATACTTTTGGCCAAGGGCATTAGCCCAAGGCTTTTAGTAATTTTAGTTTGAAAATGTAAATGTTATTGTAATTTTGAAGTAATTGTTTTTTAAATTTGATAAATGTACTTCTCAAAAAAGTTTGAAAGATTGCAGACATGAGATAATATACACTGTTAATTTGATAACTTTTTTTTCCTTTTTTATTTTATTTTTACATTTCTTTCTTTTTTTCACACAGATTGCATGAACAATTTTATCAAACAGGATCATTTAGATATTACATTGTCACAATAATAATTATATGTACATAATAAGTGATTAAAGCAAAGTTGATTAAATAATAATTGGCTGAAAAAAACACAACATACATGTACATGTATCTAATACCATAATTATAAGTAGGACATAGGGAACAGATAAAACATTTCACTTTAAACAAAAATAACATGACAGTATAATGGAAAAAATTAAATCCGTGCAATAAGAATGAAAACATAATCTAAGGCTCAGACAATTGATTCGTTCTTTGTTCTGTTACCATAACTTGGTTGTGGTATTCATTTAAAGAAAGTGAAATAGATTCATTTATGGTCAATGTAATAGTTATTTTTCCTAGGAAGCCCTTGTGTTAGACAAATATTACAAAACAAACACCATCACAAATGCATGAATATACAGGTATTTTATTTTGTGGCTAAAAAAAATTCTTATGTTTTGTTGTGGGCTGGGTATCATATCTTTCAGACATACATGTAATTGCTTGTTTATTTTACACATAAATTGTGAATATGCTGATAGTCCCTCACAAAAGCACAATGGTTGTTTCAAGGCATGTTATCTACAGCAACTTAAGATCAGTAAAATTTCCCCAGTTTTCATTAACTTGATATGCACTTACATGTAGCAACAGTATTGTACAGGAGTTCAGGTATTCCATGTACAATTAAAAGATCAAGCTACATGTAGTCACATTTTTATGTTTTTGAACCATGATTAGAATAAGAAACGGTTAAAAGGAATGCCATGTAAAGTGAATTACCCTGAAGCCATTAAAGCTGTATATGCAATAATGCAAGCATACAGGTCCTGGTAAAATCTGCTACAATGTACTTAAAAAATGTTAATGTACAGTCTTTGTTTGTGCATCTCTTGAGTTGAACATGTAGACTTATAAATTGTTTGTTGATATAACAAGTCAGTGGATTGATAATCTTAATGTTAGACGAACACTTACTCTTTAACATACTTGACAAGGACATAAAGGTGAATGTACTTACATGCAGGTGGATTGTGGGAGCTTACTGTGTCCAGGTGCTCTTATGAGCTTAGGGGCAACAAAAAGCTGATCTGGTCTGGAGACTACATGTTGTTATTGCAGCATGTTTTCGTCCTGTCAGTGTGATTGTGTTTTTTTGTTGACAGTGATACCGAGGGTGGTTTGACTGGTTTCCTTCACCCATTGCGCTGGCATGCTGTCATTTGAGTGAAATAACCTTAAGTATGCCTATGGTGTAAAACCCCAATCAAATACACACTGGCTCAAGTTGGTTAATCTTTTTCTCACCTTACATAAAGTTTGGTACTTTGTAAAGATTTTCGTGTAAAAATCTATACATTTTGAAATTGCCAATGAAGATAAACATTGGTGTGCATAAACAGCCAGCAATGTTACAATGATTTGATTATAAAGTCAGTTTTTCCAACAAAGCTGTAATTAATTTATGGAGAATGACCGTATCATCTCTAACACAGGTTAAACAAATCCATTAATTACATTTGACTGGCCATGATAGAATGGACAGGACAGCCCCTGGAAAAACATGCAACCATACAACCATAGTTGATGAATCCTATGTCTAGGGGAGACATTTTTGAAAATAATGTATTAGTCTTGTGTAATATTTGGAGAAACATTCTTAATCGTTAAATTTTGGCTCGTGAGAAATTTTTCATTTTTTCCAGGAGTGGACAGGATAATCATTATAACATGAACCACATATCTGGTTAGACTTAACCAAAATGGTTTGCTGGAAGGAACAAGAGTATTTTCAGTCAACTTTATCTGTTTATTTATTCGTTTACGAGGATAAGTTCAATTACAGATTTCTGACTAATCGATAGCCATGGGTATTTGAGAAAGTCTTATCATTTATGTTCTGGTACACCCATGTCTAAGTCGGCTGGAAATTTATCATGAACCTCTGTCCCTCAGCACCTGGTGGAATGTTGACACTGTCTGCCAAAGATCCAAGGCAGTAGTTCGTAGCCCGACATTGGGCTATTTGTTTGCTTTTTTTAATAATTCGGACATTCGACTGGCAAACACATACAAAAATGTCGCAAATAATAAAAAGCGTCATGGCTGATGATTTTCTAAGCTACAAGATTCGATGCCCGGTGGAGGAATGTGTATTTTTCTTTCTCTACATTTTTATACACCTGTCATTTGACATGACGCATTATGGTATGGGGTTCTCCACCTGTCTGTTTGTCTGTGTGTCTATCTGTGTCTGTCCATCTGTCAATCAGTATTTGGTTTCCGAACTTTAACTAGAAAATCGCTAATCAGACACTAATCAAACTTGGTAGGAATATTCCATGTGGCAAGGTGTTCCATGGGGCCATGGGATTGAGTGAGGCATATCTCCGCCTACAGGTGATGCCACCTGGTGACATAGTCTACATTTGGTTTCCAGCTATCAACTTGAAATGTAACTATTGGACTCTTATCAAATTTGCTAAAAGTATTCCATGTGGCAAGATGTAACATGGGTGAGTTTTTTGTGTGTATGCCTTGTCGGTCTGTCCGTCCACTTTTTGATTCCCGGCCGTTAACTTAAACATTAACTTATCGGACTCTTATCAAACAAGGTAGGAATATTCCATGTTGCATGGGATTGAGGTTGGTAGATGCCTGCCTACAGGTAGCGCTACCCGGTCTATATTTGGATTTCAGCAGTTAACATGGAATCTAATTATGAAATTCTTATCTAAGTTGGTAAAATGATTTCATGTGGCAAGATGTCGCATAGGATTGAGTTTGGTGTGTGTAAGCCTACTGGTGTCACCACCTTGTGGCTAAGAATAAACTTATTTCCAGCAGTTAATTTGACAACTGTTTGTCAGATTCTAATTACACTTGGTACAAATATTCCATTTAGCGAAATGCTGTATGGAGTTAAGCTTGGTGTATCTTAGCCTACAGGTGGCTTCAACTGGTGGAAAAATTGATTTCCACCTGTTACGTTTTCGGCTGTTAGCTTAAAAATATAATAAGATATATTGTTGAAATATATGCTATAAACATAAACCCCCCAAAGAAACAAACAAATCAATAAATTGGAGGCTGCCATTTTCAAAGGGTGTGAAACGGTCTCAGCTGGACCATCGATTAAAACTGTTATGTTAAAGCAACATTGGCGTAAATGAAATAGAAAATTTTGGATTTCATGTTTGTGATGCTACAGCTGAAATAGACCTCCCATGCCAATTGTTCGATTTTGACGTCTGTAATGGGTGGTTGTCAGTAAGCTTCTGTTGCCATTAAATGTCCCCCAGGCTAAGGGGTAACTAAAACTGGATCTCAATTTGTCTTAATGTACCATATTTGTGTCCTGTGTTTGTCTTGTAATGTATGTGAACATGTATCGTGTCAATAGGACTGTATTGTAAGGATGGATTCCTTCATTGGGCTGGCATGCCAGCATATGAGTGAATAAACCTAAGTGCTGTACAATGTAACGTCTCAAACAAAGAAATGATTGAAGTTTATTAGCAACACTCTCTCTGATGGGTACCATGGCAGCCATCATTGTATTCTCTTACTGTAGTTGTTAAAATTCAAACCTTGATTAATCATTCATTAAAATCTGTTAAAATAACCAAAAAAAAAATTGTTTCACGTCAGAAGGTATTCTATTCTTTTAACAATAAGCAATTTTATTTTGTTTCACAGAAATGTCCTATCTTGATTGATCATCGATCATAAAAATACAGTGTAAGATGTCTTTCTCTGAGACAAAACTAGGAGCCTCGTGGTCCACTTCAGCTACCAATCAGGGTCAAGGTTAGTTCCCTTTATTGTTAATCTGCCGGTGGATAGTGTGTGCTTCCTGTGTCCTGGTGCTCTACGAGCTAAGGGGCAACACCAACAAGCATCTCGTTGTTATGTTCCTGCTCTGTAAATTTGCACATGAATGAAATAATCTGAAGTACAGCGTTAAACCCCAATCAATCAAACAATACTGGTAATCCATTAACTTTTTGGCTCATAACTTCAATGCTCATTTCGTTGCAGAGCCGTCTTGAATTCTTGATTCACAAAGGGCTCTTGTGATTGTTTGTCCCTGAAAAACCAACATTATAAGCCGGACTTGTCTTTTGAGCTCACTTTGGTTTTGTTATTTTTTTCATGAATGAAAATATATTTTGTAATAAGTAACAAATCTGACTGAAAGTTTTTTGGGTTTTCAATTTTTCAAATGTATTGGGCACATTTTCACTCTTGTTTTTTTTATTGTTGCAATTTCTATCATTTTATAATGTCAAATAATTTCCTGTATACAGCGCTTCTTAGTAATAAGATTGACAGAAGGTTTTTGTTGATATTTTTCAGATGATTCAAAGGAAAAATTTGCCAAACCGTCTCAATTGAGTTCAAAAGATTCTGGTCATGACGACAGAGGAAGCTCCACATCAGTATCATCATCATCAGATGACAGAGTTACTCCCCATGATCATCCTTCACAAATTTTGAGGTCCGTAGTTCAAAAAGAAACAGTTTATAAAGTGAGTACAATTCATACTGATCATTCTGTCACTGATTTAACAGATGATTTAAAAACAACTTGGATATTTGATAAAATGAAGAGTGGGAATGAAAAGCAGAAAGGTCAGCTCATCAAAAGTTCCAGCTCATATGAATTTTCTTGGCAAAATGAGCCATGCATTCCTGATGAACATGCATGGAGTGAGTCTGATGCTGACGTACATTCTAAAGATCCTCGCGTTAAGAAACTTTCAAAATCCAGATCATTTTTATCAAAAGCCTCTGACAGCAAAGAACCACAAGAATTAGGATCTACTGACAAAGAAGAACACAAAATGAATTCATTGGACGGATGTACAACACAGTGTATATCCTCCTCATACAAAACCGAAGCTCTAAACCCTGAACTATCTGAAACTGGCATTGCTGCAAGAGCCATTATGGAGAAAGACTACGTAGGTAAATTGTTTAATTATGGTGAAGAGAAGAACAGCGAAACCAAACATGATTTTCCTCACAGGGATTCTGTCATTAATCTATTTAACTTTGAAAGGAAGCAAGCAGAGTTAGATATTCAGATTCATACTGATAATTCAGGCTCCACACACCTTTCTCTTGTCCCGAATACAGATAGTAATGAGGAACACCCAGTGAATGATCAGTCGGTTAAAGATAATGCCTCATTGTCTGACATTGCAGCAGAAGCTCAATTGTTAATGGAAGAAGACTTTGGTATTCAATCATTCATGGATGGAACGACTAATGATGATACTTCAATGGTAACAAGCTGTGAAGAACTAGCTGATCCTTTATTGTTCAGCACTTCACAGAAGACTTTAAATCCTGTATCTGGTCCACAATTGGATAGGCCTGGAGCAAAACCATTTTTATTCCAAGTTTCTCCCAATCCAACACCACTCCCTAACGGTTCTGGAGCGAATATTGACCAGGTTCTTCCTAAAGAGAGACGTTCAAACAGTCAAAGCTCTGAGAGTACTGTTAAAGGCTCATCTGAAATCCTAAGCACTTTTGAAGCACACAGACGTGAACACATTGCTGTAACCTTTGCTCAGGGAACATTGAACATGGAAACCCAGCTAAATAACTCAACAGCAAGTATGAGTGAAGGTGATTCTGTGAAGTTGCCTAGGGAACTTACTGAGGTAAAAGGTCTCATTAAAAGATATGCTGTGAATGACGAGCTATCCACTTCCGGAGGTAAAACAATTTCTGGAGAAAAAAATAAATCTGTCCTTCTATTATCACATGATTCAAATGAAACTGAAGTCACCAAGATACAAAACATGAGTAGTACAGAAAGTGTTAATGATGAAAGTGGTACCAAGCTGTACACTAACAAACATGATACAATTCCTGGAGTTGAAATTAAATCTGCACTTACCTTAGAAAATGAACCTAAAGTTACTGGGAGAAAAATCATGAGTAGTACAGCTATTGTGGATGACTACAAATCGATTGAGGTTCCCACTTCTTTGTCCACAGAACAAGGCACAAGTCTATCTTTTAATAATGCAAGATTTGGAAGAAATGTGTCTTTAAATGAGATGATTGATAGTGCCAAATCTTTTAGAGCTTTGAGAGACAGTGTTAATCGGGCAAAGCCTTGCACTCAGACATCAAAATTATTTGGATCTGTACAACATACTGACAACAGTGATGATGTTCTATCTGTAAGTAAACAAATACTTGACAGCAGCAACCAAGTTCTTCCAAATCAATGTATAAAACAGGAAGATGCTAAAGTATCTCTTACTGGCTTTACAATGGACCACACAGGCTCAGAATTTCAGAATGATATGGTTTTACATTTACAAAGTGGGGAATTAAGCGTAGCTAATGAACGAACTACATCACATCTCCCAGACTTCAGTTTTAAAGACACAGATGTGACAATCCAAAAAGAAACAACTTCCAAATTAGAATGTATGACAGCTAAGAGAACTATGAGTTCTTTGTTGATTGATTTTGAAGATGCAACTGAAAAAATTAAGTTACCCAAATTCTGCCAGAATTCTACATCTCTAAACGTGAAAAGTAAGACCATTGAAGAAAGTTCATCTTTTGTGGAAGATTTAAAGGACACAGCTGAAGAAATAATGCTCCCATATCTAAGACAAAGTGATACAGAGGGGGAAATTCAGAATGGTACACATATAGCTCCAAATTTACCAAGTAAAACAACTGAAGCAGGTTTCAGTTTTTTGGTAGATGATGTAAAAGATAATGTCAAAGAAATCAAGCTGATGAACAGGGGATTAAAAAGTACTGAATGGGACATGCAGAATGCTTTGTCTCTAAGCGTATCAAATGAGACTGATTATGATGCTGGCACTCAGATGAATGGTTTACATAGAACAGAAGAAGAGAAGAGGGTACATTTCAATAATAGTGTTATGGTTGGTACTTATGTATCAGGGTCTTTGACAAACTACATGGAAACAATTGTAGATGTTTCTTCACCCAATGATGGTACGACAACATCAACCAGTAATGACGTGGACAGAGAAACTGGTCTAGGATCAGAACATGCCATCTGTGATGATGTAAAGGCATCAACTTACAAGGATTTGGCAGGAAAAAGTAGATTGGAATTTGAACATCGTTCTGTTCAGAATGCCAATTTATGCACATCAGATGATGATGCTGATCTAAAACCAGTAAATCATTTGGTTTCTAACTGGTTAGAAAGCTATCTTATTATAGATAAAGACTACTCTAAGCTCCCAAAGACCTCACTTGGAACAGATTTTCTAAATAATGAAGATCTTTCAGATGATTCTCTTGAAAACACAACTGCTAGCGGTGAAAATTGTGTGAATTCACCTGAAGATATAGATTTTCCCACTCTACTTGATGTTACTGATGCTCTTCTAAAAGTACTATCAATGGATAAACAACTACCCAATCAGGTTCTCCTGCAGGGTTGTTCATCCAGTGCTCTTTACCTTACACGTAATGATTCACTATTAACAATTTCATCTGTCCTTCATGAACTTTTAGGCGTACAGCCTAATCATGAATTAAAGCTGTCAGACGGAAATGTGGTGGGTGTTGTGGAAATGGAAAACAATGCCAATGAGGGTAAAGTAACTTCAATTGAAAAGGTTTCCGTTCTCTCTGTGAATAACCTTTTTGAAAGAGTGCTGAAATTTAGCGGAAGTATTCCACATAAAAGTGATATTTATGAAAGTGTTAAGCATGCTTTCAGCATGTTCCTACACTACTTAGCACTTGAGAAGACAACACCAAGTTCAGCTTCCACTTCAGATTGCTTTAGAATGTCTTCTGAAGAAGATAAAAGAAATATCGAAGATTTCTCACCATGTGAAAAGAATCTAAGTTCAGAAGTTGAATGTTCAGAAAACTCTAGTGAAAATGAACAGATCAGTGATTCAAAAGATAACATGATGGCATCAGACGTGGACAATAATGAAACAATACAGTTTACTGAAGAAAATCAAATGAATGTTGAAGATTTCTCACCCTATGAAAAGATTACAAGTTCAGAAGTTGAACATGCAGAAAACGAAAGGATCAGCGATGCAATAGATAACACGATGGAATCAGACCTTGAGGACAATAAAACAATACAGTTTACTGAAGACAATCACAGGTTTGTTGAAAATTTCTCACCCTGCGAAAGGATTATAAGTTCAGAAGTTGAACTTGCAGAAAATAACATGATGGAATCAGACCCTGATAATGATATAACTATGCAGTTTACAGAA
>JAUELC010128562.1:0-11495 GCA_031471745.1 Cryptochiton stelleri
CATTACCACGTCAAAATTTTCATATGGGATAGATCTAGCCCTGTAGGGCTTACTTCCCGCCATATTCTCTAAACTTGTGTTTTTGTTAATTATGCTACTATTGTTATGGTGAATACAAATCATTCAATTCTCCCACTGATAAACCAATCAATATGCCCTTTTCCTACCCAGTAGATTAAATTCCTCAACTACATGTAACAAGCTCTATTCCCGAACTGAGATGCCCCATTCCTCATCTGAAAACAACTAAAAAGCTATTTCTCAAACAGGTATTCCCTTATTCACCAACTGAAAGGTCAATGGATATGCTACTTTTGCTACCCGGTAGATCGAATTCCTCAACTAACAACTCCAACTAACAAGCCCTATTCCCCAAATAACAGGCCCCAATTACTCAAATGACAACAACTAACAAACTCTATTCCCCAAATGAAAGACCCCCATTCACCAACTGATAGGCTAATGAATATGCCATTTTCCAGCCTGGTGGATGAAATTCCTCAATTAACAAACCCGATTCCTCAGTACTTGGAAATAATATATGTGAGTCAGATGACAATGTTGCAGTTCGAGAGAATCAGGATTTTATGGAAAACATAAATTTGTTTGTTTACATGCTATACTACTTTCACAACTTGCAACATGGTGACAGTGATTCATGGTTGAAATTTTAGGTGATTTACAGTATGCCACATTCTCTAAATCAATGGGATTTCCCCAAACAAAATTCAAATTGATTGATTGATTTATTTATTAATTCATTACAACAAATCTCTTTGACCCACTTACAGCAATGATAACAAGCATGGATAATAACATGCTCCTTTATATCCTATTGTTATTTATTTATTCACCAGTGCATGTACTTCTCTTTCCATTTGTTGGTACTACACAAATGGAACTTTTCATTGAATTTAACTGACAGCATATTTACTTGCGCCAATGTCACATTACCTTGAAAGCAGGCCCCTTCCCACAGTGTTATACAGATAAAATAACATGCATATTCAATAACATGTAAGCTCATCTTTACCATATTATAACTTACTAAATTTAATCCTACGGTTTGAGCAATGACTGGGATTACGGAGTCGTTTATATGCTGGATACCTTTCAATTTTAACACCTTTATTCCTGGATTGGCACACACCAACTTTATCACACCTGAAAGATATAACAGACGGACAGACATATTTTATACTTTATTTGGTAATTTTCAATAATATAAAAGGTATGTTTGTATCACTGACTGTATTGAATGGAGCAATAAGCTCTCAAGTCTATGGAAGACTTCATTAAACATAAAAACATAACATATAAACACAATACATTGTAGTTGTTTTGGAAAGTTATATACAATATATAGATACAATATCCATAATTCTGAAAATTGTATTCCTTGCATTGGGTTAATTTTTGTTGTTTGATCCGTTTTACGCCATACTTTTAATATGGTTATTTCACTCATATGATGGAATGACGGCCCGATAGATGAAGGAAACCATCCTCAACATCACTGGCAACAAACAATGACAAGATACAAGACAAGCACAGGATCTAAAACATGATACAATACGACAAAGTATACAAATTTACAGTGCGAGACACCACAACACATCCACTTTAGTATTTTGTATGAAAACAAAGTTGTCTTACCTCATCAAACCAGGCCGTTTCTTCTGCATTTTCAATGACTTTAGAATAATGCGACACACCTGAAAACAGAGAGAACAATGTAATGGTTTAAGACAATAAAATTCCATTTGGACAGTGAAAGAAAGTGATTAAGTCTAGTTCGCCTGCACCCCATTATTCCATTTTCAGTGAAATCCAACAAAATTGAGTTATTTGTTCGTGTGATTGGAATTTTATGCCATATTTAAGGTTATTTCACTCATATGTAACATGCCAGTCCAATGGATGAAAGAAACCATTCATGATATCACTGGCAACAAACAATAACAAGATTCAAGACAATCATGTTATTCACTGGACGCAAATCAGGTGCAGTAGAACTAGTGTGCAAATTTACAGTGCAAGATGCCGTGACAAATCAACTTTGTGTTGCCGCTTAGCTCAGAGAGCAACACGGCTAAGGAAAATCCCACCAACCACAAACAAAAATTTATTTAGTATAGTCTTTAACTTCAGTGATACTGTCAAAAAAAATATAAAAATAAATAGATGTTTGGACAACAGTGAAAGCAAAATTAACAACAAGGCATAGAGGCTTGCAGCCAAATTTGAAGCAAATACCAACCAAACTAATTCAATTATTGATATTTTCCAGAAGGCAAAAATATTCATTAGGAAAGTGAAACAAGACAGAGTTAAATTCTGTAGGACAGCTACATGTAATTAAATTGTTATCACAAAACAACTAAATACAGTATGCCAAGTCATTGGCAAATTGAGGTACATTTATTAATTATTGTGCAGCTAAACAATTTCAAGTGATTGCAGAAGAGCCACAATATTTATAGACAGCACATGTATATCTATATTGTCTAACCTTAAAAAAGTATAAAATTTCTATCCATTGAAACTACTACAGTCAGCATGTCAAATGTTATTTGCAATGGAATCCATAAACACAGCATGATTCAAATTTGATTGCCTTCAATATGTCTTTCAGGTAAGATGGCCATCTGAAATAGAATCCTGACAATTTGTTCCATAATGTCAAAGCATCATTCACAATGATGGTAGAGAAAAGGGTAGAGTTGACTTAATTCTACTGAATTCAATCAAGCGTTTAAATAACCTATAAGATTCTTTCATTATCCTAACTTGATTTTCTGTGACATTTTCCATTTTATAGCATGATCTATCGATATCCCCCTTCAAAAATTGTAAATGCAAGTTACACAGTTCTCAGAATGCTTAATGTGTTTTAAGATCATGTTCAAGGGTACCAATTTTTTACTTATATGACAATTGTACCAGTGTTTGGTGAAAACCATTGAGGAAATATCCATATGATCTCTGAAGCCTTAGTGAACATTCCTCATGTTGTTGAAAGACAGATATATGCCAACATTATACATAAGACTGAGCCACTAATGATCATCGTAAATCTTTAAAACAGCCAGGAAATTTGGTCACAAAACTATTTTCCATAGTGATAAACTGATAAACTAAACTAAAAGTATCATATACATGTAAAATACAACTGAGCCACAAAAGGGTAGAGTTAAATTAATTCTAAGTCACCTGAGGCGGTATGGCCATTTTTAAAACACACTCGAAAACTACATTACACCCTTATTTGATAGAGTGTAAATTTACCATTATCAAAGTGAGTGAATTAAGCAAGGGACAGAGTTAACCAAAATTTACAAACAACCACAAGTGCCTCAGGCAATATTGCAAGATTCAAAATAACCATTTTCTATAATATTACTGCTTAAATATCTATCAGTATCCTCTTCCCCAAAATAGTAAATGTAATAGGTCCTTCGGGCAGTTTTAAAACTAAATTGGCCCTCTGGCTAAGGGCAGCATGTTCCAAGCTCAATTTTGCTGTCTTTACTTAGCACTGGATAAAAATTATGTTTCTAACAGAGCAAAACACTTCACATTTTATGGTTGTGTTAGTGTGGCTATTTGCTGTTGGGATACATCACCGTCATATAAGTGAAATACCTTGAGTACCGCATTAAATCCAAGTCATTCAATCAATCAATTAATAAAAGTAAATTATTTCAAAATGTTTACTTAAAGTCATTTCCAGTCCAATGTAATGGGTAAAAAAAAAACACCCTCAGTATCATTGGTAAGAAACAATGACAAGATAAAAGAAAATCAAAGGATGAAAAACATGATGCAATAAGACAAAGTGTGCAAATTTAACAAATCAACCTAGCTCACAGAGCACCAGGCCACAGGAAACTCTAACCAACCACCCACATGATTGAGTGATTAATTGGTGTTTAACACCTACGGGTATTTCACCCGTATAGCCACACTAACACAGCCATGAAGTGTTTTGCTCTGCTGGAAATTAATGTTCCTCCAGTGCTAAGTAAAGACAGGAGGACTACAATCAGATGCCGCCCTTAATACAAATAGCCAGAGGGTGCCACCCACAGGATGTTCATGATGAAATTGTTTCTTTGTTAAGCCGACTGTCTTCTTTGACAAAGGCAAGGCAATTCCCTTCGTCGCCCAATAACTGAGCCACTTACTTAATATGGATGCCAAAGACTAGCAGTCCGACACCATATCACATCGAACTCAGACTTGGACAACTGGTAGTTTCTCTTACCCCATAATCTTTCATAAGGTCAAACAAGGAAGAAAGAACTTTGTCTTAAGTCTTACTCAACCCGTGGTTACATGGCATAGTTTACGCACCAGGACATCGAGTCAGTAAAAAACACTCAATACAGGGTATAAGTTAACCAAATTCCAGTAAATCTAATAAAGATTCGTGTAATGGCTACATAATTCTACGTTCGAGAAGCGGAGTATCTGACCTTTAGAGGAGCTTGGAGAAGATAGCTCATAAACTGTTTGGCTGCCCTCGGGAAAGACGACATGGCAGAACACAGCCAGAGGGTGTTCAAACTCCTGTAACTAGATTATCACGGCAAAAACCCTTACTGCCACATAACACAAATTATATTTCAAGGATAAATGTCGTATTTAGGAGATAACTGACTTTTGACAATTTTAAAATAACCTTTCTGCAACAAGTACATGTAGTAAAGATATAACATCTCTGTAAAGATATTAAATATCAGAAAAAAATGTTTACGTGCTATGGTAAAAGCTTGTCACCATTTTGTATCCGTTTAAAATAAAATGAAAAATAATAAGGATGAATAAAAAGTTTCAGTCGACGACTTTAATATGATTAAAATATAGTAGCTGAAAATTCGTGCACCTGTCGCAGATCGCCAGTAATACTTAAACTATTTCCAGGAGAATCCCTGTTGCATATTACCTGTGGCTCAATGGTTATGATGTTGGACTGCTGATGCTACTGCGATGTACCACAAGGGTTCAGGTCGCCCAGTGGAACAGGAGTACACGAGGCAGTCGCACGAGGTGACTCCAGCTCTTGCCGAATTGTTTCTTACGAGGTTTCAACCCCGTTTTCCACCGTATTTAAAGTAACGCAGAGCAATAAGTGCATGGACAATAGTCATATTAGTGAAATACATTTGATCGCCGAGCAATTACAGAGAAGTCAGAGTAAAACAATAAATAATATTTATACAATAAGATTTATGACAACACAGAATAGCAATAAACATGGCTTCATGTCTTTTGAAATGAATTCCCTGGCTATTGATCCTAATTAGATTTGGCGACATGGATTCAGTATTGGGTTGTCGGTTGCCTCATTAATTTATCCAACTGTCGACTATGGGATCACCAGACCTATGATAAATTCAATATAGTAAGTCGGGTCGGCAGTTGAATGCTAATAAGTTGCTCTTTGACTTTGGGATAACAAATATTGAGTCGCACTGGACAAAGATTAATTGAGTGCTTTCGGTGACGGATATTAGAGCCAGAATTGTCGTTTGCTATAAAACAAACTACGCCTCATAGTATGAAGGCAAATCGTTTATCAATTGTATTGCGTTATAATACAATTGGTATGTAATCAGCGAAAACTGATATGGATCTCCGTAAATGGGTGATTTTTTTTTTAAGCATTTCACAATGGAGATCTGAATATCGTTAATAGACTAGTTAAGAGTGAAAAGAAGCACATTTTTCGATACATTGTATGTGTTCACCGTTTTTAACCGACTACATTCGAAGAAAGTTGATGCCATTTATATCGCATGGACAGTTAAGAATGCTAAAATTGTGTTATTGTAAAATAAATGGTGTTCTGAATGTATGGGAATATATCATTATGGAGCCACTATGTAGGTGGTACCTCCATAACAGTAACACATATTCAGTAAATATCCTTTAAAATTGCGACAAAGATAGTGTCACTCAATACATCATGTATTCAAACTTGGCATTCTAGACCAGGAATGTTGATCTGATGGGCTGACAATCTGAAATGAATATAGATGTGGTAAATGTTAGCCTCTGCTCGTTAGTGGCCCAATACGAAGACAAATTGGACCGGTCTATTAGCTAGAGGCACCACGTGGATAAATCTTTTCCATCATTACAGTTCACAAATAGGTTCCAAGACGAATTTATCCGAAAACCACATCCAAATCACTTAGAGTAAACAGAACTCACACGATGGTGTTTGTGTAGGTGTTAACTATATGGATTAAGATAGACTGCAAAGTGTAGATTACCATATATTTGCACTTCTCTGGTTTGAGACAGATATATTTGAAGATTTGGATGAAGCTCAATATACATATAATATATATATATGTTTCATAAAATTCACAGGGATATTATGGGGCTGAAATCTATCGGCCAATCGAAACTAATCTGTCGTTTGTTTGATTGCGTGTTTACCTCGTACTTATGGTTAATGCCTTCATATGAAAGTGAGCCACTCCGAAGCGTCTTATCTCACTCCGACTGAAACATTAACTAGCACATAGCGCTATAGTATACTAGTGCTACGAAAGCTTGACTGCCTACGAATTGATCATAAAGCACTTATACGTTTGTCAGGGGAATAATACTCTATGCTTACTATCTCAATGAAACACATTGGATTGATAGACAATAAGTACACAGTTGACAAAGATCTTGACACAGGGATTATGTTATCAGTTAAGACCGTTGAGAGGAGAAGATATGTTGAGAAAGTGAAATAAATACCGCTTTAGCTTTTGGATGCGTCATACAGCATTGCATATAGTCGATATTCCCATTATATTCCTTCGCCACCGATATTGGATTATTATAAGTATAACTTCCCGTTAAAAGTGGTATTTAATCTCGTTCATTCATATCGAGACTTAAATATGTCAACAACACATTTAAGGCAAGTAGCAAAGTTATAAAATGGTCAGATTAAATTTAATATGTGTTGTTAAGCGTCATTGCTCTAGTGAACCGCCAACTCATCATCGTTTAGCGGCATTGAGAAATTCAACTTTGAATTTGACATTAAACACCAAACAATTTAAAAACAAAAAAAATGAAATTTTAAATCATTTATTTATGTTATATTAATTGCGCTGAAAAATACATTTTAAAAAAATGAGTTTGAAATATTTAAAAATAAAGTTAGCCTTTGTGATATTGCACAGGTTATGGTATATCATGAATCGAAATGAAAATAGTTATTTACAGATTTTCATGGTTATCCATAAACAACTGGATGACAAATTAAGCCATGTTACCATCCATGACCTCGTGTGTTACTAAAAAACCAAACAACAAAAAAAAACACTCCTCTGTTTTTAACTTTTAATCCAGATTTTAAACCTTTTCAAATCCACGTATATCCGAAACCCCTTATTCAGCCAGGAGAAACGAAATTCCGCATATTTGTCACTGCATACAGACTCTCGACTTGTATTCGGTAACCGTTATTTGTCTATCTTGGTTCAACAACGACTACACATAAAAAGGCTTTGATTAATACTTTTCCCGCTGCCCTCTTTAGCCAGCGAATGGATGACTGATTACCACAATTAAACTAGCTTTCTCACTATAAAATGCAATGAGTCTCCAACTTGTCCTAATGACATAAGCGTGCAAGGAAAAAAATCAAAATTAAAGGTGAATTCCAGCAATGTTAGACTCGAACTTTTTTCAACGTATATCTTGATACACATTTAACCTTGTCGCAGTTGGAACCGAGAAACCTTAAACGGTAATAAGTTAATTTGAAAAAAAGGTAAGGAAGTTTTTATTCGCAGCGAATGTAGATTTGTGTCCTTGACGTGCGCGTCCAGTCATAGATGCGCCAATGGCTTTTGTAACGAAAAACCGGAAGTAAGCTTTCTGTTTATTGAGGCTTCAGTTCTATTTAGCTGCTGACCCGTACGGACTAGTCCAATATAAAAAGTATTGAGACATCTGCTTGAGAAAACAACATGCAGTTTTAAAAGCCATTTGACGCATCCTATGGCGAGAAGAGGCTACAATCTCACATCTGGAACACTTAAAATCATACCCACAGCAAACAATTTTCGGCTATGCTTTCTCAGTTCTAAATGCGTCACGACTTAATGTGTATTAAAATATACGTTTAAAAATAATAAGTTTTGGTCGACATTCGCCTTTAAGACGACATAAGAAGATGCCTCGTTGTTAAATTGATTATTTCTCAATAGGAATAGATTTCCCTAGTCAATAAAGCAGAGAAAGGAAAGGGAATTTTCTCCCAAAATAGCTTTGTGAAAAAGTTTTAAAGTAGATAAACTTTAATCCACCGGAATTCTTTAGCAAGTTGATTTGGCCGTTTTTGTTCTTCCCTTATTGCAAGTTATTTATTTGTTCATTTTAGCCATCCCGTATCGATATTTTTTCCATCTTGTACAATTTGTGTTCAAGAATTCTAGTGAATGGTGTTAATAAAAATATATATTTCGGCGAAAATCATAATTATTTTGAGGGATGGGCTTAAATTGCTGTAGACCCTTGGACTAGTTTCATATAAAGTAATATAGTACTATTCGAAAAGGCCTTTCGTGATTTCTGTATTCTGGACAATTCCCAAAATTCGTTTGTTTGATTGGGATTTGACGCCGTTCTTAGCATTGTTTTACCGTTTAATTGATGCTAGAATTAACTCTTAAACGGCTGTAACCTAAATATTTTTGTTGTTGTTTGTATTTGCACTGTAAGTAAAACTGCGAGCCTACGTAAGGTGACTTACTAAAGACAGTTTTCCAAAATGACAGACGTCAATTGTTGTTTTAAATAACTTTTGACTACAACGGTATTTTTGTCCACACACTATCCGGTATTTTAACTGTATAAACGTCAGCATTTCACCAGCGTATCCTAATACTAATCGTAATACTAACCCTAACCCTAACACTAAACTAGTGTTACGTCAAAGTATTGTCAAATCAATGTTAAATGTAAAGCTAGTATAACTTATTGTATATGTATGATAATTAATTGCAGTTCAGGACAAATTTGTACAATTCAAATGTCAGCACAAATTAAGGATAAAAAGCTTGTTATTGTAGTCTACGGATGGTTGGTATAAGGGAAGTAACCGGGTTTTGTGTCACCTTATAAAACAAAATATTTCTTAATTTTAAAGATAGTTAGCATGAATCGAGTGAGAGACAACAGCATTGTATTCATGGCTGTCTTTACTTAATAAACAACAACACCCGACCTTAAGTCGTTAATTGTTCGATCGTGATTTTGCTAAATAGAGTAATATCCATCCAACTAAAGGGCTCTGCATCTTCCCGAGGCAAGGCTGATATCCCCATAAACTCTGAATCAGACCTTGCCACACGTACTGCCATCCGGCGGTCAGACAGAGTTTAAAGACAAATTGAGATATTGGATACACCAATCAAATACATGGACGACATTTCAAAGAGTGTATCGCCTCTGCCGGAATATCATGATAAACAGTTACGAAAGATGTCCTTCTTTTCGAGCAATGGCTCAAATTATTCTTATTCGTGATTGTCTGTTAGAGCGGTGATATCAAATTTCCGCCTTACTTCGTTAAATTAAAGTTTAATATACTTCACTGTTCGGGCTATTTGCATAAATATATATATATGGCACCATAGTCAGGGCAAACTTGTATTGCCGATCACATTAACTAGGATGGGGTTATCTCCCTTGTTTGACCAGAAATATGGCACAGACGTGACACGGTGGGGAATAGAGTTTTACGCCGGGACTCACCTTGTCACGAGAAGATGTTGGCTCTATGGATACATCTATATTGCTGTTGCGAGATACTAAAACAATTCTACAGACTAAAGGCTGCCGAGAGGAATTTACTGAGCTGCCGGTCTCCGGAGGCGTATGCTGATGTTTCAATGAGACTTCTGCCACGAGAGTCCGTGAGTATAATATCTATCGTGTTTGATATTTTCTCCCTAGCGAGACCAACAAATCACCGTGTGCGGACGTCGTAAGCTGAGCTGAGCTAGAAAATGTAACTGACCAATATAAATGCGTTACCGTAACACGTCACATCAGCATGCTATTTTGTTAAGTCACGTGATACGGATACAGTGGCAGTTTGCTCAAGCGATAACACCCTCGTGAAAAATAGAGTACTAAGAATGTTGCCTCGCGAGGCCGGCAGCTCAACCGGTTGCTCCCGTGTGCGGCAGGCGGAACAATATCGTGTCAGTCCCACTTTCAGTATAGTTATTTAATCAATGTGTTTTGTCACATTCCGTTTCTTTAAAATTTCGAATATATCAATAAACATAAGCAACTAACTATACTCCGCAGAACCTCAAGCATTTTGCTGCATAACAATTTGTGGTCCATATCGCAAAATATGACGATATAGACCTACCATTTGTCGTCATATCGGTCAGTATTCGCGCTTTACAAATAGGCCAGACGAACCCACGCTCCTCCCGTTTTTTCCGCGGGAAGAAATACTCCTTGACCTAATCATTTCGTTCGTCTTAATGGAATTCGTGAGTAACGATGTTAACCGTGTCGCTGAGAACAATGGGAGACGGAAGACAACTGGTTGTTTTTCTTTGATAGCAGTATTGGTCCAATGAGATTGCGTCACGTGTTCGGTATTTTAAGCATTGTAGTAGATCGCAATAACCCTCCCCCAAAAAAATAAAAATAAAAGAAGATAAATATAAATACATAAAAATGAATATGGCGACATGGATTCAGTATTGGGATGTCGGTTGCCTCATTAATTTATCCAACTGTCGACTATGGGATTACCAGACCTATGATCAATTCAATATAGTAAGTCGGATCGGCAGTTGAATGCTAATAAGTTGCACTTTGACATTGGGATAATAAATGTTGAGTCGCACTGAACAAAGATAAATTGAGTGTTTCCGGTGACGGATATTGGAGCCAGCATGGCCGTTTGCTATTAAACAAACTACGCCTCATAGTATGAAGGTAAATCGTTGATCGATTGTATTGCGGTATAATACAACTGATATGTAATCAGCGAAAGCTAATATGGCTCTCCGGAAATGGGTGAGTTTTTTTAAGCATTTCACAATGGAGATCTAAATATCGTTAATAGACGTCAAACAGATAGTGACGCCTGTGTTCTTTCATTTGCGTCCTTGTCGTACTTGTCCACTCATAGATGTGCCAGTGGCTTTTGTTGCATACAAACCGAAAGTGAGCTTTGTTGCAACCCTTAATGTAAAAACTACTCTTAATGTAAACATTTTTACATT
The DNA here is from genome assembly GCA_031471745.1 of Cryptochiton stelleri. Taxonomy (NCBI): domain Eukaryota; kingdom Metazoa; phylum Mollusca; class Polyplacophora; order Chitonida; family Mopaliidae; genus Cryptochiton; species Cryptochiton stelleri. The sequence goes on from JAUELC010128562.1 coordinate 11,277, forward strand.
AAGGGTTAACGTTTAACCCTTAATGTAAAAATGTTTACATTAAGGGTTGCAGAGGACTGCACGAGCTAACCCTTAATGTAAAAAATATTTTTTTTACATTAAGGGTTATTATCGCGCATATCGCCCCTTATTGTAAAAAAAAAAATTTTCATTGCAAACCAAAGATGTGTCCTGTACTATAATATTTCGGTTTGACCATACAATTCGTGGCACATTTTG
>JAUELC010128673.1:0-11495 GCA_031471745.1 Cryptochiton stelleri
ACGCCACAACAGCTTCTTGTTTCCCCTTCGCTCTGAGAGCACCAGGGCAACACGAAGCTCCCACCAACCGCCCGCCCCATGGTATGCGTCCGCAAAAGAGATGGTAGTCTATGTATAGATTACCGGCAACTGAACAGTAAAACAATCCCTGACAGACAGCCATTACCCAGCATTCAAGAGTCATTAGAAAGTTTGGGTGGTAATCATTGGTTTTCCGTCCTTGGTCAAGGAAAAGCCTACCACCTGGGCTTTGTTGCAGAGGACTCTCGACACTACACAGCTTTTGTTTACCATACCTTGATGATATCATCGTGTACAGCGCCACTTTTGAGAATCATGCCTCAAACTTAAGGTTGGTAATACAGCGCCTGCGAAGGCATGGAATGAAGTTAAAACCAAGTAAGTGTCGTATTTTTCAGAATCAGGCCAAATATTTAGGCCACATCGTGTCAGCGAAAGGCATACAGATGGACCCTTCTGATGTGGAAGCTGTCCATGCCCTGAAGTCAAAACGACCAGCAACTGTCGGTGAGCTACGCAAACTACTCGGTTTTGTCGGATATTTCCGTAAGTATATTCCAGATTTCCCACGCAAGGCAAATACGCTGTATGACCAGCTGAGGTAAGTGCACAAACGTGAAAAAGAGGCACAAAGGTAAGAAACAAAAAATTCAGGTCCCTTCCAGTCAGAAACTCACTTGGACAACCACACACCAGACAGCTTTGGGTGGATTAATCGATAACCTCACAAATCCACCGATCATGGCTTATCCCGACTTTACAAAACCGTTCGTGATACACAATGTTGCATCGATTGATGGATTAGGTGCCATACTCTATCAGGAGCAAGGCGGATCCATGAGGGTAGCTTATAACGGATCGCGAAAATTGACCGGAGCCGAGAAGAACTATCATCTTCCCTCGGGAAAATTAGAGTTTTTGGCCTTAAAGTGGGCCATCACGGAACGGTTTCCTGATAACCATTTTTACTCTTTTACAGTACTGACGGACAATAATTCGCTCACGAACGTGCTGTCTTCTGCAAAGCTAGACGCTACGAGACTGAGATGGATAGCAGAGCTTTCTGACTTCAATTTTGTGATCAAGTATCGACCAGGTAAGTCCAATGCCGGTGCTGATGGGCTCTCCCGTATGCCCCTAGACATCAGTGAAATGGTCCGAAACTGCACGGAAGAGATTTAACCTGAAGCCATTAGTGCCATCATGTCCGCACTCCAAGCTCAAGAAGATGGACAAGTTGTATGGGTGTCAGCTATCACGTCCAATCCAGAAAGTCTACCTGAAGATACCGTGAATGGTTTCTCCAAGAACGTTGTTAAACAGGTTCCAACAAGTGAGTAACGCCAGAAACAGGAGAAGGATCCTCAGCTTAGTAAAGTCCGCAGGTTGTTAAGGACAGGTCAACGTCATAATCGTAGCCATAAGCTCTTGCCAAGTTATGTTCGAGACTGGGACAAATTATTCCTCCGGAACAATGTAATTTACCGACGAACTATTCTTTCAGGTGGTACAATCAGAGAACAGCTGGTTCTTCTTAAGGTATATCACCCAATGGTTCTTCGGGAATTGCACAACGAAATGGGACACTTGGGAGTCGAAAGGGCTGCCAGTCTTTGTCGCGAACGTTTCTTCTGGCCTTAGATGTATCAGGATATTTTTGAGTATGTAACCAAGAAATGCGATTGCATGAAAGAAAAGAAACCTCATATTTTGGGGAAAGCACCTCTTGGAACTATAACGACCACAGCTGGAATTAGTATCCATCGTCTTTTTACATCAGGACAAGAGTAAAGGAGGTTACGAGTATGATTTAGTGGTCGTCGACAATTGCACTGCTTTACTCAAGCCTACCCGAAAAGAACAAAGCCAGCTCGTGAAGCAGCAGACAAGATATTCAACGACTATATACTCCGTTTTTGGGTTCCCCGCTTACCTTCACCATGACCAGGGCAAGGAATTTGAAAACAACCTCTTTAATCGCCTGGAAAAGTACTGTTCATCGGTCATAGTAGAACCACTCCATATCTCACACAAGGAGATGGACACGTTGAGCGATTTAATCGCACCCTGATCAACATGCTCAAGACTCTTAAAGACAAAGAGAAGAGTAACTGGAAGGGTCACCTTTCTGAGGTAGTGCATGCATACAATTGCACGAAACACCGGACTTTCCCCGCTTTATTTGATGTATGGACGTTCTCCCCGTTTACCTATAGACCTAATATTCACTCTTGACCAAGAGTCCAATGCTATTAGCCACTCGAAATATGTCAACAAGTGGTCCAGATGCATGCATGAAGCCTACCAACTCGCCAGCGATAATGCACAACGGCACACTAACAACAACCAAGCTCGTGATGGAAAGCATGTCCACAGCATATCGATGTTGCCTGGAGACAGGGTTCTGGTAAGGAACTTGACGCCAAGAGGAGGAACTGGTAAGTTGCGCTCCTTCTGGGAATCGAAAGTTCACCTCGTCATCGATAGGATAGGTAGTGACTCGCCACAACAAATACCCCAGCTGAACCCTGAAGCTCATGAGTTCATACCAACGTACAGGTCAAGTTGTAACCACGAACAAGGTAAGTACTCAGATTCCGATGATGACCGTAAGGATGCTTCAAGAGAAACCGAAGACATTGGTATCACTCGTCGTCGATGCCCCACACGTAAGTTGACTTATGATGCTCCCGGACGACAGTCAGAGTACACAGTCAATAAGGTAATTCTATCAGATAACCAACTGCCAGACTCTCAGGCAGCAGTTTGGGTTTAAGTGACTGACTCGAAATCATTAGTGTACCATTCAGGCATTGAGATAGTCCCTACAGTAACATGATCAGATTTATCAGAAATTTGTCTTAAGTTTGAGTAACAAATAAGTTGAATTTCAGCAACGCGTGTCAATTCCACCTGACCTGATCAACCAAGTAGAATACATTCGCAGAACGGTACTTAATCCGGAATTCAAAATCAAGTCAAATACAGGTTGTACAGGGTTTTTGCATGGGTATCACGGTACAATATGCTAATTGAATTTTGTCTTCTTCTTCTTTTTTATCATAATTGATGATAGTTTGTGCTCACTATTACATGTTGAATTTTGATATTTTACGTAATGTCTAGACGACATTTTTTTCTGCAGGGGGAGTATGTAACGATATGTGTAAGACCCCCATTATTTTTTCGATTTGAATGTTAATCGTTTCAAATTTTCTATTTGTTTACTGTTTTACGCAAGTGAGTGTTTAATTGTGTCGCGCTGACGTAGTTTTATGACATAACAGAGTCAGAGAATTCCAGCCAGGCAGCCTCGTTTTAAGTCTAACATCGAAAGTGAGCGTTTGTTTTGTTATTCACCGGTGAATTTCCTATATATTTTGCAGGTATGTTGTAAAACTAACGCCTAAAAATGTGCTCAAATTGCATTTAAATGTTTAAGGAATAACTGTCACTCAACACTTTTTGAAGACGAGTGCAAAAAGCTTGTAGTTTCAAGTTTGTCAGTTGAAACCCTGTCATCCTAGGTCACAAGTTGCATAACTTTATGTTTAACGTTCTTCATAACAGATTTATGAAGTGTTCGTAATTTCTGAATTTAAATACTAAGTCAGAATAGTCTTTCTCATGTTATTTTTAAAAGATATTATACTTGCTGTTGTATTCCAGTCAGTACATGATATTTTATCAGCAATAAGGCAGTAAAACATCGAGAGTTTGACAGTTATAGATAACGTTATTTATTACAAGTGACCGAAGTTCATGTTTGCTGTGTAAATATAAGAAATATGCTAGAATAAGTTATCTGGGCTACAGAATAAACGTTGAGATTGTAAGAATAAGATTTTACTGTTATTTCACTGGTTTACATGTTAATACACAAATAATCCATTTAACAATGTGTATACGTACTGATATGCGTTCAAGCCCAAGTTGTATAAACAATACCATCAGTTATTCACATAGGAAAGCGCGTATTGCCTATAGTCTTATAATAAAATCGCTTTGAGTCTAACATCGAAAGTGAGCGTTTGTTTTGTTATTCACCGGTGAATTTCCCATATACTTTGCAGCCGATCCTGGGTCCCGGTTTTATACCGTAACATTAACAATAACAATACTGGTGTGTTTCTTTCTTCCTTGTTCTTATTTCTTTCTACTAGGGCCCCGCGCCGTGGCTCAGTGGTCAGCGTGTCTGACTGAGGCGTGTCTGACTGAGGGTTCGAGTCCCCCAGTCGACCACAGGTATATGAGGGAGTCACATGAGATGACTCCGGCTACAGCGGGTTGTGTTTTTTACGAGGTTTCCTCCCGGTTTTCCACCCTATTAAGTAATGCAGTGTAAGAAATGGATAATCCGTCATCATATAAGTGAAATACCCTTGAGTACGACGTTAATCACCAATCAAACAAACAAACAAAATCTTTCTATACTAACATCGAAATGTTTGCAAATGAAGAGGTAATAGATCTCGTCACCAATATAATTGGAGTCACAAATTAAACATTTTCTTTCCTCTCTCGGTGTATATGTCCATCTACCTGTCTCAATAGGCAAACGGTGGTTACAAAGTCTATATTTGATTAGTGTGTTACAAATATTAAAGGGCAGTTTATTTAAGTACGTCTCAAATAGTGTATCAGTTTTAATGCTTAAAAAATATTAACCTTTGGACGATTCATTATGTATATATGGTTATCCAGTTTTGTATTATTATACTGATCTTTTTACCGCTGGTTTACAATATTTGAAAACCATGTTTCATTTACAATATTCTGAATATACCGAGCTTATTAAGTAAAGTTTTGACAAAAATGAAGCCATTTGCTTTTGAAATCTCCAGGTACATAGTATATATATAATTGCTTGCATAATGGATATGATTATTTTTTTAATAATTTTTATAATAAAAGATTTTTTTGTGAAGGAGCCGGGCCTAGAAAGTTAAGATTCTTCGCTTGATTGCCATCAGAATCGTGAATCTTCCAAGGTCGTCATAAAGGATGACATAAGGTGTGCTTTGTAAACACACCAAATGCGTTCAAGGAAGTTAGTGTGCACTTGTCAATTACTTTGCGATCTTCAAATCCCCATACCTCACATCCGTATAATAAAATAGGAAGAACTGTTTGACCGAAAAAAAATTAGCTTATCACAATACCAGCTCAACTTTTGCTCGATCAAGTAGCGGTCATGACTATTTGCAAAATTGTGTATGTTGTGTTACCAGACCCTTGTAGCGGATCGGAAGTTAACGCGAGAAGGGTCTGGTTCACTTCCAGCCGAAAATAGTCGACCTCTGCCGACTGCCTCTAACACGTAACATATCGTGTCAAGTCGGCCTTTCTCAACCATTTTCCTTCGTGAAACTAATCTCGAGCGTTGTACAGTTCATTTTGAGCACGTCAGGTTACTCTTGTAGATCTACTTCATTTGTTTTCGTTAATTCTTGTGTAAGAAGATAACATCATCGGCTCCACATTAAACTTAAATTACACCCACATGCAGACCACTATTTTTATTTGCAAATAAAAGTAGGCGAATAAAGGCAAACGCCTGTTATTTGAATGTGATTTAAGCTTCAAGGCACGATGGGTTGACAGGGTGTTTTTTTAATAAATCCGCGAAGAACTTCAGTCAAAATATCCGGCGATTAACATTACATATTTTTGGGTCGTATTATTGTGACGATGAACCCCCAAGGTATCGTTTACGGCGACGACAGGAGCTATATGATATCGTGTATATTTAAAAAAAATTGGGGCGTTTAAAGTCCTGACGTTGGACTGAATTTGGACCTAATATTTACCTTATGAACTTTGACCTGCATGTACACCTACCTTTTTGGTAGTCCAGCTGACTATTTACTGGAGTATTTTTTACGGAACTCGCATCACAGAGAAAGTAAGTACATTTATTAGTGTAAAAAAGCACAAAACTATTGCAGAATAATTCTAAAATGAAGGAAAGATTTCTTGTGAAGATCAACTTCTTATCAGCTATTTATTCACTAGTTACTTTTTTTCAGTACAGCTCACGCAAACCATCAGATGCTAGTTTCTCTATTACCAGCGGCCGAGGTCACTAACAATTCTAAAATGCCCGTACAGCATCAAATTCTAACATTTGGTACTTTGAAATAACCCCTAAAGCCTATTCTCTGAATGTAACTAAGTGATCAACAAGTATGTAAACAACCAAATGACAGGAGCCTATACTCAAAACTCCATGCTTATTCTATAATTCAATTGTTGCACTTTTGCAAGTCAGAAATAGTTTCATGTAATCAGTACAAATGTACCAGCTGTGCTGTACTCTAACATATACACATGTAAACAGTTTTTGGGTGGATAAATAATCATCATGTATATTATATAAAGTCGTAAGTATAGTTGGGTATGGCGTAGGTGAAGATACAGGCGGGGCGCATCCCCCCCTATTTTCATCAACAATTTTTTTTTTTTTACTTATTTGTTTTTATGGCGACGAGATTCGAAACAGAACGAACTTTTTCTCCCTTTTGTTCGCTACATACACATTGTAAACGTTTTTTGTGACTTTGCTGCAAGACTTTAGATTGGTATCACCGCCGTAAAACTGAAATTACGCGAATTAACATCACCATTGAGTCAGTAGCCTACATGAAGTTAGCCACTGGAGTAGGGAAAGTATAACTCTCACTTGACAACCTGTTGATGTGTCGCCTTCAAACCAACACGTTACAGAAAACACACTGACACGAGGCGAATTGTATACGCGCGTAGGCCCTATATGCGAATTTAGCTTCGTCTGTCACATTTTCGGCTGCGTGTAAATTCGCAGCTATCGAACATGTTAGATATTTTCGCAGGTAAGCGCGGATTTTCTTGCGCCATCGCCATAGTTCCGAATAGAAACAAGTAGTGTCGCACATTTTTATCACATGATGTCCTGTGATTAAATATTTGAAAAACATTCGCATAAAAATGCGCATCGTGTGTCACCTCCTTTCGAATCGAAAATCGACTTGCGAATTTCGCTGCGATAAAAATTCGATCATATACATTAAAGGCCTTCCGTCGTATAAATTCGCTTTTGTGTCAACGCCTTAAGGAACGGATCACCGATGTATTGTATCATGCGTCCTGTGCTACTCCTGATCTTTGGTTGTTGCCAGTGACGTCAAGGTAGGTTTATTCAGTATTCACCCATCATATGCAGACTATGGAAACAAAAGTTTCTATCTTTTGTGAAAAATAAAACGATAGAAATCGCACGAATTTAGACCATTCCTATCATGATACTTAATCAAAATTCCATTGCTCAAAACAGCTCAGATCGCTTCTCTGCGCTCCTTAATTTCCGGAGCTTACGGAGCTATACCAGTACATTAAGATTTCAAAAACATTTCATTTATTTTTGACGAAATACGTTTTTGTCTTTTTTTTTACCTTGAAGCAAACTTTTGAATGCACAGCGAGCGAGGCAGTATAGCATATTACTTTTTGAAAGTGAATTTGCGTGATTCTCACATAAGTTTTTAACAAAATGTCTATACAGAGACACCTGGAAATGATGCTGTATTATAAAACTTAAAATTCAGAAAATTGCTGACTGGTCTATTGACAAGATATAGAAAATAACAAATAAAAACAAATGTCAAGCTTTAGGTTATTTGATCAGGTTTACAAGTCAGAGTTAAACTCGTAAAATGATTGAAATGTCATCTCCGGCCGTGTAGAAATCAATAGCTTCCGGGGTCTAGGCGGCCCCTGGAACCTCGCCTGATTTAACTGTGATAGTCTTTGATTAAAAAAAAAAGAATTATACATGTCTTTGATAAAAGAAAAAGACGTATACGTGTCTTTGCTAAAAGAAAAAGAAGTATACATGTATTTGATAAAAGAAAAAGAAGTATACATGTCTTTGATAAAAGAAAAAGAAGTATACTTGTCTTTGATAAAAGAAAAAGAAGTATACATGTCTTTAATAAAAGATGTATACTCGTTGTTATACAAGGCTTTGTTTCGCAAACGATTGTAACAGTTTATTTTTTTTCTTCAGATCATAGCGGGTCTTTTTGTGTAGGTTAAAGTAGTTAAGCTTGGTTAATATGGCCTACAAGCCTACAATCTAACACAGTGATTTATAGACGTGTATATAGATCTCTTATAATTATATTTCATTTGACATTTTCTCTATTTCTCGCCAGGTTCTATCCCGTCCACGATGTCCTTTAATTTACCTGCAGTAGTAGTGTTAGTAGTTGCTCTGTCCCTTTGTGCTCCAGCCACAACAGAAGACATCCCTTTGAAGTGGTTTATACGATTAGACGGTTCTCTGGATCCTAACCAGGCTTCAGTGTCATATATTAATGGCACAGTGTACGCCAGACCACCAGGTTCCAAGTTACAGCGCCTGTTTCTGTATGAGGGCTATAACATCAACCACCAAATCCCTCAGACTGATGGTAGCTACTGGAGCGAGAGCAGAGAGATTGTCTTCTATCGCGATCCAGTCAGTAGGGCTATTGTTAATGTATGGGAAAACCAGTTTTCCTCCAGCCCTAATGAAGTATTTACTGTGGCAAACGATCCGGTCAATGTTAAATTCCCAACCGGCAGTCGCTATCCAGTTTACAGATTCCCAAACAATGGTCCCCTCTGTGTACCTTTTGATATTAATCTTCAATACCCCAATCCTCTGGACGTGAAACACTACCCTCGATTCTCGGCGGGTCCAACGTATCGGGCAGTTGAACTGTTTCAGTACCACGGCAATGCATCCCAAGTGTCCTCGGACCTGGTTATATCAGCTCACTTAACCGCAATCTGGACTCGAAAGAGCCAGTGGTTACCATGGATGGCAATGGGTACAACACCCGGTGACCTTTACTTTAGTGCATTTGCTTCGAAACTGGTTAACGGTGTCAAAGATCTTCCAAAGGATATTCTAGATCTTGTGACGAAGAAGTTTCCCAAATTCCTCAAGCCTCCCGCAACCTATGAAGTCCCGAATGAATCCTCCTGGGTAACTTTTAAGAAGACCATAGATGCTAGACGAGCTGCAGGAGAGCCGGACATCATTATAGCCCCTCAGAATGTTACCAAGCTGAATTCTTACTCCACCTCCGTAGACCCGGACCTCTTAAACGCAATTTTATCTCAACCCATTTTCGTTGTTTGGAACGGTTCTCTATTTCCAGATATTTTAAACGTTACCGCTTTTCCATTACTTACATTTACTGGGCGGGCAAAGTGTCGCGTGAGTGTTGTAGGTGGGGGATACTTAGTGGCGGTGGATGCTTCCGGAGAATTCAGGGATAATAACACAGGGGAGGTATTAAAAAACTGGCTTAATCCTATTACAAAGAAGTTAGTGACTGTACCACGATTCTTCTACTCCGGTAGTCAGGTGATAGACGAGGCATCAGTTTACTCCATAGATATCCCACCGCGCAGTGAAATAGGTTTGAACGCGATTTCTTCAGGCAGCAACAGTTGGGTTACGAATGAGGATTGGCGGGCGGACTTATTCCAAGTGATCTTCAGGAAAGAAATCCCATCTAGCCAGAACTTCTACGGAACCTGGGTGAGATTCTCCAGTTGGTTAGCCTGGATGAATATGGCTGATGTTCCTGGAACTTTAATTTGTAGATTACACGTTTATCCGGACATGTAAAAAGTAAAATAGGTATTTTAATCCTCTATTTCCTTCCCTATTTTGTAAGGGCGAAAGAGCACATATAGTTGCCCGACCTAATATATAAACATATGTATAAATTTTACAATATACAGAACCCCTGTAAAGGCAAGCAATTTTCCTCTTTTATATATATATTTCTTAAGATAATCACACTGGCACAGGGATGACGATTAATAGAAATCGATAAATAATCTCATGTTCTAGATAAAGTCTCAGATAAGATTTTTCAATGAATCTTAATCTCGAGTGGTTATAGGTAACCTCTATATAGTGGGGAGCTGGTGGAAACGCATATGTTTTCTTTGGCACGTAATGCGTCCCAGGGAATATATAAATTCAGATGCGAAAGTCGACATCCTTTCAGCAACCACGATGAAACAGTACTATTTACATGAAATGGACATCTGGGGTAAGCAAATACTTACTTCACCAATAAAACAAATCAACTACAAGTTCAACATCAAATATACATTTTATTTAATGAATTTTTCAACACAAATCAGCCAACAAATAATAAGACAATATATCATACACAACAACAAAATATTAACAGCACCGGTATAAACAGTTTTACCTATATAAAGCGTCCTGTCATAGTTGTAGTATTTATAAGAGGTAAGAAGAAAATGGGCAATAAACTCTCTTAAAATAGGTCATCGCTAACACCACTATGTATACGATTGAATCATTCCTATTATGTCATCGATTCATACACGGTAAGCGATAAACAAAGAGATTTGGAATGGACATCCAATTATATATCTGATCATCATAATTTTCAATTTACTAATTAGATGCCCATTATCACATAGTCTATGCAATAGTTAAGCGTTATCAGATAATCCATGTTACTGTCACACGTTATCACACAATCTATGTTTTTGTCACACGTTATCGCACAATCTATGTTATCACATAGTCTAAGTTACTGTCACTCACAGAATTTTGTTGGCTTAATCTTTGGGAAGATCGCTTTCCACTTTCTTACATTTTTCAAAATCCTCGATATCTCATGACCCAGACAGAGCGGGTAAGCTGAGAAGGAAACATCTTCTCGGGGCAAGGCTGATGTCGTCACAAAGTGTGTAATCAGCCTTGCCACGGTTACCGCGTTACGATGGTTAGACAGAGATCAAAATGAGATAGCTAATAAGAATAGAGTAATCAAATACCAATTATTAACAGATGATTTCTCTGCCGGAATATAATAAACAGCGGAGAAAGCCATCCGTCTTTGCGAGCCTCGGCTCCCATGCTTATTATTGATTGTCAGCCTGTTTGAGCGATCATGTTAAACGTCTTTCTACTTCGTTAAAACAAAGGTTTCATGTCTTCCACATCGAATTTCACTGTGCTCGATCCGACCTTTACCAAACAAGGGGAGGAACAAAGACTCACCTTGTCTCGAGAAATCGAAATGCGTATAGATTACCAATAACAATTAACCTGCGATAAAGATGCATATGAAAACTTGATTCTTAGAGTTCATCTAGAGCATGAGATAAATCATCGGTTTAAAAAAGTCGATTCGACATTCCTGTGCCAATGTGATATATCTTTGAAAATATATCTATCCGATTATGACGATATCCAATAGTGTGCTCTAAAAATTACCCGATAGGCTACTAAATAGAATAACATGCCCTTCAACTTCGCCCTCCGCCTAATGGCACCATATTCCGATCATAATCATGCTGTCTTTACTTAGCACCGGAGGAACATTAATTTTCCAACAGAGCAAAACACGTCACATTTTATGGTTTGTGTTAGTGTGGCTATTTACTGTTGG
>JAUELC010128784.1:0-11491 GCA_031471745.1 Cryptochiton stelleri
ATACAACAAAGATTTATGGGATAAATAGGATCTCAAATTCGTGACCCGGATATCAAATTTATGCCGGAGGCTCAGAATAAATGAAAATTACTACTCTCGTTTCATAAATTTGATATCTCCGGGTCACTCATAAGAGATCCTCTATATCTAGTACTTTGTACTATTTCTGTCTTGCCAGGTTTGAAATTGGATTCATTTGGGCTGTTGTTATCTGCGACAAATAATTAAATAGAATATGGCATAAAAAGTCCACCATACATTTTACTTACAGTATCTCAGTTTAGGTGACATTCAGTGGTAAAGTAAGAATCCTACAAAATAAGTAAACGCATTTTTGTGAACAACTTGATATGGCCTATAATTTGAATACGACTAATTTTTTTATTATTATTTTTGTTTGTTATCTTCCTCTTTAAAATTGGTTTGTTTTGTTTGATTGGGTTTTTTACCGTGTACTTAAAGTTATTTACTCATGTGACGGTGTGCCAGTCCAATGGTTGAGGGAAACCAACCCAACGCCACTGGCAACAAACAATGACAATATACAAGACAACCACAGGACGTAAAAGAACGTCACAACGTATCGGTTGTTCCGTGCGGTCCCTTAGCTCTGAGAGCACTAATGCAACAAGGAGCTCCCTGCAACCGCCCGCTATTCTCATTGATCCAGACACAACACTTTCCAGTTCTTTTTTTTTTTCGTTAAAGTTACCGGAAGCAAAATTGAAAGTATCGATTGTCAAATACTACAGATCTTCGCTGTGTACAATTTTATATTCAAAACGAACGGTCAACATAAAAGGCATGAATTGAACGACAATTTGTTTTCTGACTTGAGCTACGGACTTGAGGCTAACTGATGGCAGTCAGGTGGCGCCACCTACAAGTGTGCAGATGTGAAACGAAATTCCAAGTGATATCCTGTCGCAAGGAACATAAAATACCAAATGTTACTATAATCAGATGAGCGGTTTTCAATTTAATGCCTGGAAACCAGATTTAGACTTGGTCAGCAGGTGTTTGGCCACCAGTTGGCGCCATCTATAGATGGACATATACAAAACAGAATCCAATGAAGCATATTGTTACACGGAGTATTAATACCAAGTTTGATTATAATCAAATCAGGGGTTTAAAATAAATGCCCGGAAACGAATCTTGTACGGACGGACAGACGGACAAACTGAATCCAGTATATCCCCCTACTTTGCACGTGGGAAGGGGGATATTCAAAATGAACTGCCAAGGGTTACACGGGTAGTATCAACAAGAATTGAAGAACATGCAGGTTACTGGGTCAAACATCCGAAACATTGCCATCCCTGACACAGTAGGCCTATTCGCGTATAGCCAATATAGCTTCACATTGGATTACAAAAAAAATGAAGATACACACACAGGAAAGTGTGCATTCATCATGGTCAAGTAAATGAAAGTTATTTCAGTGATGCAAGTTAACAAATTTTATTTTTGTAAGTGCAAATGTCTGATGAACATGACATTGCCTTCAGAAGCCTGTCATTAGTGAAAATTTCATTCCTGGTACGCTTTTGTTAAGTGTTGGAATACTATAATATATATTGCTCTCGTGCATGGTGAAAGTGATAACCGACTTGACGCTTCGCATCTGGTGAGTTATCACTTCCAAGCAATATAAATGGTATTCCATCTTCACTGTGCAATATTCTCTATTTATTTGTTATACCTTACGTCAAATTGTTCTGTTTTCATTGGTCGACAACAAGTCACGTGGTATACAGAAAATCGTGACGTTGCACTAATGTAATAAATTTTTAACATTTTACTTTTTTCGCCATAAATCACCTATATATGTCTCCAGATTAATAAATCTATTAAAAATAAATACTGATGCCCAATCAATTTTGGCTCATTTTCTCCAAAAACTTCCAAGTTTATTACATTAGTGGATTTGTATTACATTAATGGTTGCTATAGCAACCACTAATGTAATACAATAATTTTCATCATATATCACCTATATATGTCTCTAGATTACCAAATCTATTAAAAATAAATACTTTTGCCAAATCAATTTTGGCTCATTTTCTCCACACTTCCAAGTTTATTACATTAGTGGATTTGTATTACATTAATGGTTGCTATAGCAACCACTAATGTAATAAAAATCCACTAATGTAATAATCTTTTTAACATGGGTTTTTTTCATCATATATCACCTATATATGCCTCTAGATTACCAAATCTATTAAAAATAAATACTTTTGCCAAATCAATTTTGGCTTATTTTCTCCAAATTTCCAAGTTTATTACATTATGACACTTCTTTGTCATTTTTCATTTGCGCAATTCAACCGCTAATGTAATACAAATCCACTAATGTAATAAACTTGGAAGTTTGGAGAAAATGATCCAAAACTGAGTAGGCAAAAGTATTTATTTTTAATAGATTTGTTTATCTGGAGACAGATATAGGTGATTTATGGTACAAAAAAAATCCATCTTCAAAATTTATTACATAAGTGGATTTTTATTACATTAGTGGTTGCAACAGACGGTCGTCTGTTCAGCTGTCTATTTTGTGAGCAGTGAAAACGTTAAAGATTAAAAACACTGGCAAAGGAGTCGGGGTGGTACAAAACAGTACACTCCAAAAAACACTAAAGTATTGAATGTTTGAGAACGGAACATCTAATTTGTCAGCTCTCGATGTGTCATCAATGTCTCGAGCTGTCAAATCATGATGTTCTATTCTCAAATATGCAACAATTGTATAATACACTTAGTGGTTGAATCTAAACTGGGGATTTGGGTCTTATACAACTGACGCCACTGCCGTTTTGTTTATCAGGAGGGTCAGGATTTAAATTCCACTTAAGGTTGACTGTGTCCTTTTTTTCGTTAATCGTTATCAATAAAATATCTCACACCCGTGAAAAATATCTCGAGATTTATTATAACTCACATGAAATCAAACCAGAAACATTAAGTAACTCAGGCCGCATTAGAATAACGTCATATAGCAACATTTGTACATTATTAACATAACAACGATGTAGACGTTAGAACATCAACAACAAAACACATAACTAAGCGAAAAATAGGCAACAGACTGAAGTGTTGTAAGGAAGCATAACTTTTGGCATTGGACCCGATTAATTTTTCACCTGCTTATAAAGCAAGGATTTGGTTTAGGCAACGACACCTTGAGATTGGTGGTTGTATTCACTGGACAACGGTATTGGCCTATATCAACGGCATAAATAGTGAAAGTTATTGCACGCCATTCCGTATCTCCGAAACTGTTCGTAATATACTAAATAATATTTACGTTTTAACAATAACATAACCATATGTTTTAACAAGAGCTGAACGACAACAGATGCACAAAGGTCGAATGATCACAAAGTCACAATGGGTGGGGGATATTGGTGGGAGAATAGGTATCATCCAAGGGAAATAACTTTTCCACAAGAAGACATCGTCCGTCAGCTGGGGTTACCTCCCGTTAACGGACCTCGATGGAGACGATTTACTTCTTCTTGTATTCCTGAAATGACAAAAATGAAATTTTCAAACATTTTCAAAGTAAACAACTTTCACCGTCTTGAATGAGTGGTTAATTTATTGGTTTAGTTATCGATCAATTGGCTGAACAATGAGGTCACTGATATCTAACGATTCTGACCGACTGCAGAAGAAAGTACTGAAACAAATCTACCCTTCCCAAAAAGAGATCGATTGCTAAGGGCAGCATGTTCCGAGCATAATCATACTGTCTTTACTTAGCAGTGGAGGAACATTAATTTTCTAACAGTGCAAAACACTTCACATGTTATGGTTGGTGTTAGTGTGGCTCTTTACGGATAGAATACACTGTCGTCATATAAGTGAAATACCCTTGAGTACGGCGTTAAACACCACACACCAAATCGATCAATCAATCAATCAATCCACTGATAAGTCGTGTATAATGCACAAGTCATGTAATTTCCAACAAAAAGGACGTAACATTTGCTCGATTGATTTACTATATTTTTGAAATAGTCTTTTTCTCATTATCATGCACTATATGTTTGGTCATGATCGGGATTAAATAATATACATTATTCATATATATGTTGATTGTTGATCAAATTATTCACTGCTGATGATGACAAACCAAAGTGTCGAAACGTCGCGCAAATATGAGCTTCTCTGTGTTCGGAATTGTAGGACCACATACTTGTGTATTATACAAACTACTTATATAATCCAAAACAATGACTTATTTTGAACTTTTCTCATTCTAATGACGTAATAACAGTACTTGATTATGCTAGGACTATCAATATACATTACAATAAGGGAGGTTGGTTTGTTTGTTTGATTGGGGTTTTACGCTCTATTTTATGTTATTTCACTCATATGATGATGTGCCAGTCCAATGGGTGAAGTAAACCACCCCCGACGCCACTGGCAACAAACAATGACAAGATATAAGACAACCACAGGACAAAACAGGTCGCCACAAACAGAACAGATCCATGTTGCCCTTTAGCTCTGAGAGCACCAGTGCAACAGGAGGCTCCCTCCAACCGGCAGCCAATATTGGAGATAGACTGTTTATTAAACGGTGGCGTGATAAGTTATAACGTTTATTAGCATTGTAACTTTTTTCATCGCACAACCTGTAAATAACACTCATACATATAAAACAATACATTATTGCATTACTCACGTCCTCTTCCCAATATGGCGCATACGGTGATCGTTTCGCAAGTGCTTGAGCTAGTCTGTAGAGTCTCTCGTAGGCGGCTTCCTCTTCACGTTTCTCGGTCTCCACGAAGGCCCCCCAGTGGCTGCCAGGTTCCATAGAATGGGGATAATTAAAACTTCTACGACGGATGCCAGGCACAAAGCTCATCGCTTGACGTTTAATCGGCAAGAAGCTGGTGGGCTGGCTACGGAATAGTGTTTTGTAGGGTTGATCTGCTGAAGGCCGGCTGAGGGAACCAAAATCTTCGTCAGAATCCCAAATATCATCGTACGGGTAGCGTTCATAACTATCGGGGCTAACGGGAAAATATTCGAGGTATCGTGAATTGTCGTATCTGTCTGAATTACCCGCTTCTTGAGCCTCATAATTGTCTAACAAAGGGGCCAGTTCTTCTGCCACAGCCTCGTCTAGAGCCTCTTGTACGGCTCTTTTGCGCAAAGCATCGTTATAAAATCGATTCTCAGCGAAGGTCTCTGGGAAGTAGGACTCGGAAATGTCACCATAACCAAGGTCTCTCTTTGTCCGATGGTTTCGTTTTACAACATCCTCTCCTTCGTCAGCGGCCCTCTTCTTGCGGTAGTTCAGATAGTAATCCGAGTAGTAATAGTCATTGGGGTATTGTTCTCTGTTTTCGGCTTGGTCTGAAACGAAATGAGTTGTCTATAAATGTACCTCAGATGAGTCCCAATGCAATTACATGTTTATTTATCTTGAAGTAAATCTCTAAAATATCATGAAGCCATCTGGCTAAGGACAGCATGTTCCGAGCGTAGCCATGCTGTCTTTACTTAGCACTGGAGGAACTGAATTTTTCCAACATAACAAAACACATCAGACTTTATGGTTGTGTTAGTGTGGCTATTTACTGTTGGAGTATACACCGCCGCCATATAAGTGAAGTACCTATGTGTAGGCCTTCCAATCAAACAAACAATCAGAATATATTTCTAATTTTTATCATGTTTATTTTATCCTAATCTATTACTTTGAGCGTATATCAACACAGACACAATTAACATGTAGAAAACACAATTTATGGGTAGTATCTAGAACAGAAAGATGTCACTAAGCGTCCCAGTGGCATTGCTGTATGTAGAGAAAGATTGACAGTCTTTACTTGAGAGAGAATTATGTTGCCATTACTTGTTAGTTTGTTTGCTTGATTGGGGTTTTACGCCGTCCTTAAGGTCATGTCACTAACATGATGGCGTGCCAGACCAATGGGTGAAGGAACAATGACAAGATACAGGGTAACCATAAAAGATCGGCTTCGTGTTGCCCCTTAGCTCTGACAGCACAAAGGCAACAGGAAGCTCCCTCCAACCACCCGCTGGTGCCATTGAAGAGTGTACAATGTTGATCAGTCAGTCAAAAGTCCCGGTTGTGATCCCCGGAAGAGGCAAGCATTTTGTTCGTTAGGCCCCTACCTATACATTTATAAATACAGATGTACTATGAAAAATAATATAAGGCTGATTGGCGCATATATGTTATTTCAACAACGGTTTTACATATATGCTTGGTATCGGCATTGTGTTTGAAAAATATTGATACATTTTACTTTAACAAACAAAAATATAACAATCCATTCTCAAACTTACTTTTTTACTCTTAAATCACATTTAAGAAAACTGATCAAAAACATTACACCTACATTTAATGTATAGACCTGCCTGGTCCAGACAGGATAGATGTTCGTTTTATTGCAACAACAACAAAGTCATATGTGTGACATAACATTACACACGGTGTAAGACCCCAATCAAACAAACAAACAAACAAATAAAAACATCAGTGTATTTTCTTTTAACATAATATATGTTTTTAGTCTTCGCTAAGTTCGTTTGTTGGATATGTGTGACGTCATAACAAAATTAATAAAGAAGGACTTCAATAAATAGTCCAAGGTTCCCGACGGATATAAAAATCGCTATGTTTACGGCCAATTAGTTCAACTACATAATTAAAAACGCCAATATATTTCCGACAACCTCAAGCTATGATTATCTCCTTCGCGCTATAGAACCTTGTGACGTCATTAGAAAAATCAATAAAGTATAGCATCATCTGTTTAGTCCATATCTTGTCCTTATATTTCAATGGGCTCACTGCTGAGCTCTTTTCTTAGCGAGTGCAATGCACGTGCAGGTTTGGTACATTGTAACAATGTCGTGCCATCTCATTCCAATATCAAACATCAGAAACGGAGACGTTTGGTTTTAATCAGACGAAATGCAGCCTTTTAAGTTATAACCAATCTATTTTTAGAAATTGATAAGAGAAGAGGAAAATGTCGCCGACCCCTCCTGCAAAATGACCAATCATACCACAATACGGCTTTCTTCGCCTTTTGCCGAACTTATCTATTAAAACACACATACATCCCATCAGATTGGGTCATTCGTTTTATTATTTATATTCAGGTGAACGTCATGTTATTTTGGTCTTTTACCAAGCGTTTAAATCAAGTGTAATCATCATTTTTTTTTTTTTTTTTGTTAAAATGGTGGTTTATTGTGATATATAATGTTAAGTGTCAGTGATATTTTCTTTGTGTAACCTGATCATGATATTTGTAATTATTTGGTGTAAATCATTCTTCTGAATAGACACGCCAATAATTTTGATAATGATGAATGATGGCTGTATGGGTTTTATATTACTCAGTAAAGGGATATCCTCGTCGTTGAGTATCTATCATATGGCCTCTGGGTAATTGTTTGCAAAAATGTATTTCTGCAGCCAAGGCAGTCCACTTCTTAATGTGTTTTTCACTTAAATCACCCCAAAGTTAAACTTGTGAAGCGGGATAAAGACTCTTATCCAAAACGAGTCGCTGTCATTGTGAAAATAATTATGTGCATTTCTTGGCAAAATAGTCATTGAATAACACAAGCTCTCGATGACCTACCTAAATTAATGCCACAAACTTGTTTTCTTATATCACTCACAATATAATTTCTGTTTATATTCGCATCAGCACAAATAATATCAATTCAATAGTCTTCTAACGTTATCATAAATCAGATAAGAGTAAAAAAGATTGGGTTATAATATGACTTAATACACAAGTAGTGTAACTCCGATAAAAGTCAGACTCATTATTTATATATATATTTCGGGACTTTATTTTGCTATTATCTCTTCACTCCTGATGGTGGCGAAATAAAGTGCCGTAATATAGAGCTAACTAATGAGTTTGACTTTTTTCGGATTTATACTACTTGTGTAGTACTAGTATATGAAATTGATCAGTGGAACTCAATGATTATATTACTTACTATATAGTTTCTGTAGGTAATCGTAGGTCATTTCCTCTGATGATTCATCCACATCCCCTGATCCGTCATTACCGTCTCCGCCTTCTGACTCCTCACTTGTAAGGGGAGAATCCACCGGTGGTTCTGCCTCCAACTGTCCCTCTTTTTCTAAGACTTCTTCAGAATTGTCTTTATATGTCTCGTTTGGCTCTATTAATTCTTCATTTTCCACAACCTTCTCTATTCCTCCTCCAGGTAGTAAGTCTTCCTTTTCCACAACCTTCTCTATACCTCCCCCAGGTAGTAATTCTTCCTTCTCCACAACCTTCTCTATTCCTCCTCCAGGTAATTCTACAATTTTCTCTTCTACCTCAGAGTCTTCCTTTGGTTCGGTTTCCACGTTTTCTACAAGGGCCAAAGGAGTTTCTTTCTCTTCATTAAGTAATTCTGCAGGAAGTGCCCTTACCAATCCTTTAGGGTCCGTCTCTTGGTCAGCCTTTTTGACCCTGGGAGCATTTTGTTGATTTCCGAAAAATATTTGTTCTTCGGTTCTTTTAGCTGAAAAACAAATAACACTTGATAAAACAACAGAGTTTTAAAGAAACTGTATCGAATAATGTACGTGATTTATTTGTTATTTTTGTTCCGACAAACACTTCTTATTTTTGTATTTGCTTTGTTACTTGTTTTTTTTTTTTGTTTATTTACATCATGCATACATTAAATTGATTTATACATCAATCCATATATCCATTTCAGTTTTGACCAATCCATTTTTCCCTCTATTATTATTCCATCCGATCGTGAATCAGCTCGGAAATCCATTTATTAAAGTGGGAGAAAACGTTAAAATAAAGTGAGACCTAGTAGAGAGAATGTACACAGCAGTTTCCCAAAATGCTGTCCTGTGGAAAGCGTTCATTATATTTTTAAAGCATAATTGCTACTTCAAAAGTATGGTGTACCACTATAAAATAAATAAATATGCAGTAAATATCCATACAAATTACCACAAAAATAGTATATCACTTATTACACTGCATGATAACAAATTATAGTGAAGGATTTTAGTGAATATTTATTAAATAATAGTTCATGTTATAGAGATACAAACGATGTGGCATGAAAAGACCACCATACTTTCCAAGAACCAATTAGGCTCTCACAAGGCTATGGACGCTTTCTACACACTCAGAACAGCATTTCTGGAAAAGGCTGTGTACAGTCTCTCTACCTCTGACACTTTATATTTTATGTTTTCTTCCCTTTAGTGTAATGTTCAACCTTTATTCGATTGACTCACACATTTGCCATTGTATATAACTCATTTATACCGTTTTGCACTTAGGAACTTCCCAAACGATTAAACGAACGTTCGGTCATGTTAAGCCAAATTGCATAAAATGTAGATTTTTAACCAAGAGCTCTCAGCCTTCGACTGAGGCATTAATATTTGATATGAATCTTACCTATCCAACGATCTAATCCTCATCGGTTCGTCTTATACATGTCTTTCATTAATAGGAGCGAATAAATAATGGACAAACAAGCCATTAAGATAGAAACTTGATATGAAAGATATTAATTTTACCTATAGAATGGTCCATATCCTCAGCCGTTCCTCCTAAATGTTCTTCGTTAATAGGAGCCGAATAGGCAATAGTCACACAGGTCATTAAAAATAGAAACTTCATCGTGATCTTTGATAGTTATTCCAATGTTATAAAAACGGACCAAGACTCCACGCCAACCTGTAGGGAGACAGAAAAAAGTACTTTGAAGTACTGTTGAAGACAAAAAATTGAATTTATGAAATTAATAAATATATCTGACAGCGGTTCATACAGATAGCATACGTCCGTTATTTAGAGAGGAATTCATTTAACAAGGGTTCACAACGCTATTCGGCGGGCGGTTGGGGGGACCTTCATGTTGCCCTGGTGCTGCCAGAGCTAACGGGCAACACGAAGCCGATCTGTTGTGGCGTCTTGTTTTGTCCTGTGTGCATTGTATCTTGTCATTGTTTGTTGCCAGTGCCTTCGGGAGTGATATCATTCAGCCATCGGGCCGGCACGCCGTCATATAAGTGAAATAACATTAAGTACGTCGTAAAACCCCAATCAATCAAACAAACAAGCAAAAAACGTTATTTGAAGGTTAATGATATCAGTTTAAATTAGACTCTAAGTATTGTGGTGGCATTCTTTTTTCAGTTATTCAAATTCGAGGTCTTAATACCATTGTCGCCATTTTAGCATTCTCTTCTAGTGTTGCGTTTAAACTATGTTCTTATTTTATAAACGTCATCGTAATGTTAATATGCGATGGGGTTGGTTAGTGCGACGTATCAATAAACTTCCACGTTGAGGTGATAGCATGTTGATTAATGGTAATACTGAGTTGATGTACAAATTTCAATGCATTAAGTCGACTGATGGAGTAGAAAGCAAATTGAGTCGATGAGTAGTTTTCATTTATTTTCACATAATCGGTATGACCAGCAAAAAATCATTTTCCAATTATCTCTGTTTCTTGACGTGTTTTCGACACATCTGCCAATATGGTAAGAGAAGTCCGTTGTGAGGTTATTATTAACGCTAATGGCTTCGTCAACGTGTCTCCTCTCGCGTAAATTCATACAACACACGTCAGTTGGTCTATAGAATCACATGCTTGACATTTGCAGGGAAAATCCAGATTTAGGATACACTGATGCCATATAACGTTTAAGCCCACGGGTTGCTTTAACATTTGTACTCAAACTAATTTGATGTGTTTGTTCATTCTATTTTAAAGGCGATTCATTGACAAGTGATTTACGACTTATAATTTAAATTAACACTTTCTACCCAGTTTTAAATTCGTTTTATAATAAATGCCCATTTTTTTAATTATTTTTGTTTTCGAATTTGTCTTTAATGTTGAAGAGAGCTTCGTGTTGTCCTGATGCTCTTAGCGCTAATGGGCAACATGAAACCGATCTGTTTGTGGCGTCCTGTTATGTCCTATGGTTGTCGTGTGTCTCGTCATTCCTCGTTGCCAGTGACGTCGGGGGTGGTTTCCTTCACCCATTGGGCTGGCACGCCGTCATATAGAGAAAATTACCTACAGCGTAATATGTACGGCGAAACCCCAATCACAAAAACAACCCAATGTTCTATATAAATCATATATAAATTTCAAACCTATACATTTCCAAATATATATCACTCTGATACAGAGGTGTGGAATTGTTAAGAGCTGATGCAACATCTCATGTTTGTAATAAACGCTTAGAAATAAATGTGTAAATTGATATTCAAAGCTATATATGCATACCATACGGGCTTACACATGTCATAAACCAAGATTGAAATAAATTTGACAAATGCCAAAGTATATATTTTGAATGAGATTGTACGTTGTGACAAATTGGCGCGAACTAAATATTGGTCCATTTGGGTGTTGTTCCCTGGTGGGATCAAAGCATTTGTGTAAAGCGGTCAAACTGATT
>JAUELC010129005.1:0-11490 GCA_031471745.1 Cryptochiton stelleri
GTCTTCGTAGAAATGAAATACGCACGACATGAAACCCAGTAAATTGATCTATCACTGAATTTGGTCACGACACTATTCAGAACGTGTTAAGAGTATAGGCCATGGATGATGCGGACAACTTCGCTGAGTATTATTATTATCTAGAGGGCGTCAACCTGCCTGGTCCATCAGTCAACCTCGTCCTAATACATCTTCAAATGTTATAAACAGTTTGTGTTATCACGTGTTTGTAAACCATTTCTGCGGTATCAGTTTCTGGTTCATTGGCGTCCTTTCAACATTAATGCCATTTAAGAACAGTTGACGCAAACGTTGTC
Organism: Cryptochiton stelleri; assembly: GCA_031471745.1. NCBI lineage: Eukaryota > Metazoa > Mollusca > Polyplacophora > Chitonida > Mopaliidae > Cryptochiton > Cryptochiton stelleri. The sequence continues at coordinate 318 of JAUELC010129005.1, forward strand.
TTGGCCGAAAGAAAATGACCTAGATTTTTCTGATGATCCGGACATATATCGACCTGGGTTAACGCTGTTAAATTACTTGTTGTCTGCAATGTAAACCAATTATGGGGAAATCACTAGAGTTTACAGACGGAATGAATTCAGTATAAAGTTGATAAGAATTATACTTAGGAAGGTGCCTTTCTATTTGTATGCGATCAAGAACAGTCTTGGATTGTAGGGCTAAGGTTTAATTATTGTTAAATGGGAATGAAAATGCTCGCATTTGGTATTTTCATCACAACCGTTGGCTTTTAAGGTAGAATAAACAAAATATCAATTGTTTTACTCCAGGGAGAGACAACCATTACTTTTACGAATATTGTAGTTGACTGAATTAGCCCATATGAATGCTTCCGTAGCTGAGAATAATTCAATATCACATAATAATTTGGCTTTGGGATAGCGGTTTCCAAATTTTTCCGAAACGGTAGACTTTTTAATTGGATCACAATTTCTTCTTTTATAAATTTTATTAGCTTGAAAACAGCCTTAAAAACTCGATTGAAATGTTGCTTAATTTGTGAATAAAGAAGTTGTCATCCATAAGAAAACTCTACTGTTTACAATTTACTTTAACTTCCTAACGCCATCCAAACGAGTTATCCAAGCTTGTGTCATCGGTTTGTCTATAGAAAAGATAGATTTATTATAATGTTTATACCGTGTATCTATAATGTTAGGGTATATTTCTGTCTCATAGCAGTATATCTAATGCCTGCTATTTTTAACATATCTATCTTATTTGATAATCTTCACCAATCAGTGACTTAATTTCTGTTTTGGAAAATATCATGTCACGTGTTATTAAACTGTCTGGGTTAAAATTAATAAACAAACTGCTGGTGGAAAAAACAAATAATCTGCTTTTGGTTGTCTATTAACTTTTATTCATAATATGATAATGTTTTGTTTGATTGGTGTTAAACGTCGTATTCAAGGGTATTTCACTTATATGACGACGGATTATACACTCCTTACTCTGCCTTACTAAATACGGTGGAAAACCGGGGAGTAAACCTCGTAAAAATCACCAGCCGCGATAGCTGGAGTCACCTCGTATGAGTCCCTCATTTACCTGTGGTCGACTGGCGGACTCGAACCCTTACGGTACATCGAAGGAGGATCAGCAGTCCGACACCCTAACAACTGAGCCACAGCGCGGGCCGATAATATGAGAAACAATTTGCATACAGGGTTATGGATCGATGGATTGATTGAACGATAGATGAACAAACTAATGTATAAAATTTAATTTGAAATATTTCCGTTAAAAGTTTAATATGCAATGCCATTCTGTACTTAATTTGGGTATTTGTGCAATTAAATTCTGTCCAATTTATTTATTTCACGAGGTTTAGTTGAAAGCCACTAATCAAATCCTTGTGCAATATCCTCCAGTAATTATCGACATCTAAGAATAGTTGTAAAGTTCCGAACAACGCGGTTATTTAATCAATATTATGTGTACAGAAATAAACCTGTCACTATAAAATAGTTGAGTTGTTTGACAAGGTATTCTAGTTCCTAACACGACTAGGGTTCTTGTTGAATCCAGCTAATACACGATAGTCTTGTACATTACCTGTTTCAGACCGGCTTCTCGAGAGAATAACATATTTTGTTTTTCTCCCAGCTTTTGTGACACTAAACAACAAAATGCAAATAAGGAAATTGGTAATATGATAATTTGAGTGAGTTTTGTTTGTTTGATTGGTGTTCAACGTCGTACTCAAGGGTATTTCACTTATATGACGACGGATTATCCACTTCTTACTATATGCGGTGGAAAACCGGGAGGAAACCTCGTAAAAACCACCACCTGCGATAGCCGGAGTCACCTCATGTGACTCTCTCATATACCTGTGGTCGTTTGGGGGGCTCGAACCCGTAGGGTACATTGAAGGAGGATCAGAAGTCAGACACGCTAACCACTGAGCCACGTCGCGGGCCCCCCTTTATGTAATAGAGTGGTCGCTTTCTAATCTGTTAGTCGTGGGATAGACAACTCACCCGAGTTATAGACTTATAATAAAAAGAAAATAATTAAATTTACAGGTTCGTTCTGTACACATGTGTTATTTGTAATATCGATTTTAATGTGAAAAAAAAATATTATATAGGTTTTGCATGTGATTTTACAAGTTTTATCAAATAATCAACCGATTAATTCCATATACTGTACAATTTTAATCTTCTTGTCGAAGGGCTCCTTACTCATATAGGTGTTGATCACATGCTCGTATTTACAAATGGTGTTCATGAACATGCATCAGTAATCTAAATAATAAATAAAATTCCCACTCACATAACTTCAGCCCGCAATCATCGCCACTAAATTCCGTATTTGGGCATGAACACGCCCCGCTCCACTGACACGCCCCCTTTTGACCAGCGCCCTGTTGACACGTGATACCTTGTCGACGACAATCGAAGGGTTTGTACTCACACACTGTACGGAAATAAATGAAAAGATATTTAAGATCAAAATGCCACCCTAAATGAGAAATCAATTTATTTCTCCCTACAAAAGTATAAATTGAATAAAGACGATCTTGATTTGTTCTGAAAAGGCCAATTAAATAAAAACAAAAAATAAAAAACATCATTTGCGAGCAAATCGAAAACTTTAAAGGGGAAGAAAACATAAAAAAAAAATAAAGTGAGTCTGAGTAGAGAGACTGTACACAGCAGTTTCTGAACATGCTGTCCTGAGTGTGTGGAAGGCGTTTGTTTTCTTGTGAGAGCCACATTGGCACCTCAAAAGTATGGTTGACTTTTCATACCACATCGTTTGTGTCTCCATAACATTACCTATTATTCATTAAATACTCACTAAAATCCTTCATTATAATTCGTTGTCCGTGTTATAAGTGATATACTACTTTTTTGGCATTTTTTTATGGATATTTAATGAATATTTGTTAATTTTATAGAGGTACCACCTGTATGGCATGAAAAGTCCACCATACTTTTGAAGTACATTTTAGCCTCTAACAAGAAAATGAACGCTTTCCACACACTCAGGACAGCATTTTTGGAAACTGCTTTGTTCATTCTCTCTAGTCACTCATTTTTTTAATGTTTTCTTCCCTTTCAACAGAAATCCGAGCATCAAAACAGCTCATATCGGGCTAAAGTTTTATAGCGCAGCGTATGTGGTGACATTTAAATTTGTCCCACGACAATTCTTTTGGGCAAGTTGTGAATAAACATCTTTTGTTATTCCAATTGGGGCAAATTTTTATCGCGCCACTTTATTTTAACCTTAAAATGTAGTCAACGGTTACCAATTAGCCTATATGGGGCTTCGAGAACCCGAGCAACGGACAGGGTCACCGGGAATCCGAGCAAAGGCGGCACTGGAAACTCGTTCAGAAAGTACACCGGAAACCCGATAAACGGGGGCACCGGGAAACCTTGCAACCGGGACGTCAGGAACCCAAGCAAAGCCGGGTCCGAATTGCTAGTACGGACTCAAGGGGTCCATATTACTCCAACCATATGTTGATTGGAACATTCATTATATTTACCAGCATTTCTCTCAGGGTACTTCGGGGCTATGTTACTGAACATTTGCTATACTCTGACAAAACAGTACTTAATTGTTTGCGGGACACTGATTTGAGACACCCCAAATAGGGGTTTTTTTTATTGCATTCTTTCAAAGAAGTTTTGCTTTCTAGTTCGAGGTAGTTGAAACAATGCCTGTCGTAGTATTTTACAATACACCACGTGACGGCATATAAATTAATAAAAAATGTTCAGATTCCATAATCCGAAGGGTAACCATATGTATTTTTTTTTGAGCAATATTGTCCGGTATGGAAATATCCAGATCTTATTAAAACTTTTTCAAATTAGTTTTGCTTAAACGACTTGATGAGGTCATATTGAATCTTCTCGGACACAACTGAATCCTGTTTGTATTCAGGGTGGCGAAAAACAAACTCACGAATCCTTCTGGCAACAGTGGGTCTTTGACCTAAAAGAAAGTAGGCTGTGGATTATTTATTTGTCTTTGGCTTCGTTATAACACCTATATCGCATAAGGTGTATAAGTTATGCGCATACCTGTAGGTATGCTGGTACAACCTGCTATTTATTGCATGTAAAAGGTGTAATGTGTCTGTAAACGTATGTAGAATGAATATGATTTAGAAACAACACATCCACAGTATATCGCACATAACTGGTGACCCTAGAGTTCCTTCCACAAAATTATCTTAATATAAGATGATCTTATCAATGCGACCAATTAAAGTCAACTTACGCAAAAATAGCTTAATGGTACAAAACATATTCTGGAACCAAATTTCCGGTTACCTCCCTTCCATTTGAGTTTAGGTTTGTGTGTTGAGTCTAAAAGGCCATAAAAGCTTGCATCCTGTGCAGATAAATGTATGAATTATCAAATCCATACCGACCCATACAAATCGACGAAGAAAACGTAACAGAAAGAAATTAGGGAAAATAAGATAGAGCTATTTAGGGGTGCATAAACTGTAGCTATATATATTCCTTCTAGATACAAATGGTACAATCCCTGTATAACACTTATAATAGCGATAGATGGGCTTCAACGCCATCGACTGCCATTGTGCATCACCAATGCACCGTACTTTTGCCGTCGCACCTCACCTCTCATCTGCGAATTCTTTGATATAGTATGGAAGGATTGGAAACTCTGCTGATATTCGAGGCAGTCAGCGGTGAATGTTTGACTCGTTTAGCCTTCTACATACACAGTACACAATTGCATAAATCTATGCTATCCCAAGTTATAATACCCTTATCGAACCTTGCCTATATTTTGCATATACATATGATTTCATTTAAGCACATATCTTGTACACGAAAAGTTTAGATGTTTTTTTTTTAACAACTCCTCTATATTCATGTTTTCTCTATTGTCCGTAAATCGAGTACACTCGAGTTCACTGTATAAGGAGCAAGTTAACTGAGTAAAACATTCACGGCTCGCTAACTCGAATCTCAAAGGAGTTCCCAATCCGTCCATACTACAGGTCGAAATCAAACTATCCGAAATGCTGATAAAAATCGTCCACCATAAAAACATAAAACTTACCTGAAGCCGTTCTGGAGATGAGGATAAGGTACTTTTCCACTTTCTTTTTTGTCTCTACGCATTGAAGATGTTTATCAAGATATTGTTTGATAAGGGGAACTAACCCACAAAACAGTTTCTAAATAAATAAAAGACAAACAAATTTTACTTTCATATCATTTGTGCTGTCGCCTTAATTTGATAACATAGACCCTAGTCCAAGTTATCTACATTTATCTTATACCTATCAGCCTCCCCACAATGATACAGAGGCATCATATATTTTTCCGTATCAGAGGATTCATACTCGTACGATTCGAAACTTAACGGGACTGGTCAACACCCCTTCTCGTGAAATCGTGAATCCTTTCCTTTAACTTTGGTCAAAACAATTTGATTCATTTAAAATTTAAAAGTTAATGTTGTTACTTTGTTATAGGTTTATTTTTGACAGGAAAAAAAAATCACTGGTTTGTGTTTGCAATTGAACTATGTTTTCTCGCGTGTTTATCTGCACGGGATGTGTACAGTAGAGAACAATGTCACATGATTAGGCCTACATCAGTGGGGGTTTTCTAGACCGTGTAGTGATATGATTGTGTAAATAAATCTTGCGTTCCCATTTAAATACCGTTTCCAAACTGTCTAACTTCAGTTTACAATTCTTATATCATACAGTCATAGTTTCATTTTATTACATAATTTCGCAACTAATTATTGGACAATTTAAATCGCGAACCAGTAGTCTTATTAATAGTTCTTTGCCTCTATGAAACGACCATCTTCGAAAGTGTGTCAAATGGTGAAAAAAAAATCGAACTTTTCAAAAGATACTCAAGGTATAAGATAAAGAGATTATAAGTACAGCGCTTGTTACGTGTTGTGTCAGCTCTTGTTGTCTCAGATCGAACTGCAGATCAATCGCGCTATTTGAGTTCGATTGATACTGCTGTCCGATCTGAGACAACTCGAGCTGATACATCGTCACGTATCACACGCATACTGTACTTATTATCTCAATATATATGATAATGGAGTCCGAGTGACAGACACCATTGTTAGTTTAGTTAGAAGCTTACTTACCGTGTGAATATTTTAATATCCCGATGTGATAGAATGATAAACTTTAGCAATGACCAACATTGGGGAGTGGTTCAAGGGAAGGTTCTGGTGGCAATTCGAAATGACTGATGAAGTTCCCTTTCCGCACTAGTTAAGCCAGTTATTGGCGTTTCATGGTTGCATTTTGAACCATATATAGTTAAGTTTGTAAAGTTTACGTGAAACTAGGTGTCATTATGGTTTTGTGGATATTCTCTGCCACGTTATATATTTGTCATTTTGATTAATAGAGTAGATATGTAATATCAGTGAAGAAATCTTAAGAGTGCTTAAAATACATAAACATAACGAATTCATTATGATTCAGTCCTATTTATTAAAAACAACTTACGGTTCCATTGACAATTTCGTCGACTGTCATGTAGTTGAGGTAGTTAGTCTTGACACAGTCTGGAAAAAATGTTCACACTTCTTAAAACCAAATTAACTGACAATTACCTAATACATAGGCAAAATCCTGGTGCTATAATATGCAGTATGTGTAGAAAGAACATGGTAACACCATTTCAAAACAGAAATGTGTATTAACCCTAAACGAAACAGGGATGATGTCAAATAAAATTGCACGATATTGGGTCGCTTATGTTAAATCGTAGCAGCCTGATTGTAGTTTATGTTCAAAGGTGCATAAGCACTGGAAATTACTTTAGATGCAAATAGGCCAACATATCTAATTGTTTGAACTGCTTCACAGTCAACATAGATAAAATGAGGTACCAGCTGAAAAGAACAATAACAAATCCAACCACTCCCTCTGGCAAATCACGTGACAAGCTTTAACAGGCTCCGACCTTGTGGAAGTCCTGCCAAATCTCACGGTAAGCTCAAGAAGACCGTTTGAATGGCTAACGTTAGCGAGGTTGATCTGATGATAAATATTTGATATTAACATGAATATACATGGCTAGTATCCGTTTAATGAATCGTACGAGACGACAAGAATTCAGTGATGCGCTAACTTTGGTTTAAATTGAGGCAAGTTATCTGCAATTTATATATAAGAAGATTTATCTAAGACACGGTCTGTGTCGCTTATGTTTGAGGCTGACAAATACTTAAACATCCCAGCTAAGAATTACTGCTGTGGTATAATTTTCAAATATCTGGTATGTGCGTGCAGTGTATTATCAATACCTTTTCCAAATTGGGGGAAGCAGAATTTTTCCTTTCTTACAGCGTCACGTGACCCTGCCTTATCATAATTTTCTTGAACCTGCAAGTGAATCAAATGCACAAAAAGGTAAAACATAAACATACTTAAATGGTTTATATAAAAGCTCGTCCATTTCAATTTTCGACAGGATCACTAGGATCTTTTATAAAAAATTCAATGTTGCGGATAATTGAATTTTATATATGACTGCCATGCATAAGATATTTGAAACCAAAGTGTTCACAGAGTAAATGTATTTTGCATAGTTGTTCGCAGAGCTTTTATGGAGTACCGTAACTAATATCTACTAACTTACTTCAGAGATTGGAATCAATAAGTTAGGAGAGAACTCTCTGAGTGCACGTGACAACAAGTACACAAACACTGCAAAGGCGGCATTTTCAAAGTCTGTAAGCTGGGACTGAAAATTCAAACAAATACAACATCTGTTGGGTGATAAAAATGACATGATTATTGAAAAGCGCAAGGCGTTTAACTTTGGCGTTTACCCCGATATACACAATCTGTTAAACGGGGTACAATAATGCTTAACGTTAACCAGATCAGTGGTCAAATAAAATAGTAAGTTTTCTATAGTTACAGTTTTGGTTACATAAATAAGTGAAAACGAAAGTGAGATTTAACCTTTATTTTGAAATGCGATCAAGTTATACACGGTTAGCATTATGCGCAGTGGTGGGCTTCACAAAGTAGAGTAAAGGTATTTTAAAACCTCTGTCAAGAATTACTGACATATATTGTCAACTTCGCTGTTTACCACTTCTGGTTTATTTAAATGTTGATAATTAATTTTATCTCTCAGCTAAAGATAAATAAATTACCCCCATTGGTCTGATTTCCAGTCTCCATCCTATGGTTCCATCTGCTTGAGGAATCTTAAATCGTAAAATAGGCCACGTGCATCCATTGAGCCTCTACAAATGGAGATAACGAAGTTAATTATTTATTATCGCCTCCAGTTTAGATAAGCGGGATAAGTCAGCGCTGTTTTTTACTGGAGACATCTCTCGTTATTCCGTTGGTAAAGCGAGTCATTGTCGAGACTTTGATGTTTCTCTAAAATCTGTTTAAAATTGATTGATTGGTGTTTAACGCTGTACTTCAGTGTATTTCACCTAATGACGGCGGTGTAATCTAACAGTAAATAGCCACACTAACACAAACCATAAAATGCGAAGGTTTTTGCTCTGTTTGAAAACGAATGTTCCTCCAGTGATAGGAAAAGACAGTATGGTTGTGATCGGAATGTGCTGTCCTTAGCCATAGGGCCTGTTTAAAAGCATTCTTATCTATTTGGGTGTGTTAGCTTAGGCTTAGAGACAAAACATCACAACTAATAACTTCCCAAAACAATGGTGCACCAATCAGAGCTTACATTACAATATTATAATACTTAAATAAATTATTGTACACGAGTTTTATTTTGTTGTAAGAAGACTGGAGTATAAACAATCCACAAGGCTGAGCAATATATTTACCACAGTAAAAAGGCCAGAGCTGAAACGCACATTACGGATATTATCTCAAATTTACGTTTCTGGGCATGAGGTTTGGAAGGTTTCTGTAATAACGAGGATAAATTATGATTGTAAAAAATATATAGTCTTACGTCATAATATTCAGTAGAATTTTCAACAGGTGATTCCCAATGGTACAAAGGATCGCGAGTACAGAGAATTGCCACGTGCATTGCAACAGCCTCCTCAATACCTTTTAGTAATAACAAAAAAATAACATATTTAAAATGTTGAAAACATGAACTCTCTTCATGGGTTGGACAAATCATTCTTTATGTGTCAAAATTTAATAATATCAAATACCAAAGTCCCACGAAGTAGGCCTATACGATCGCACTTGGTTTACGATAACGAAGAATACGCACGGGCGAAGGGAGTTAGCTAAAAGTGAAGTCAGCTGTTAGCAATACGGCAGGAGACTGACATATAACATCGCTGCTTAATATATTTGTCCCACCAGAAATGAATTCACATGCAACATGGTACACAGGGGAGATTTCAAAGGTCAGATTATTGTCCGGTTTCCTCCGATGATATCGCCCGAAACTTCCCACAAGTCTGCCTAATACCTAGAGAGGAGCAGAAGCATTCCAGAAATCTCTAAAGGGACATGGAGAGAGACAGTGGAGAGAATTTCATTTTCAGCAAAGGTGGCGAAAGAGAAACAATTCTATTGTTTGGAATCTAGAACTCTTATGTACTGTCAAAAAGATAGCCTGAAGGTACATTGTAATCGTATTTAATTCTTCAAAAGCATCGGTTCCACGAAGTATACCGTAAAAAAGTATACTTAGTGGGATCACATACTTAGTGGAACTACACCCTGTATTTTAGGGATGAGCTTGGTGGAAACAATACCTTTTTTCTGTAGCTAGTGTTGTGTGCTGGGCTCTATGTTGCAGGCTAAAAAACGACTTGAGCAACATCTCCCACATAAGATAATATATTTTATTTTGAGTACAGTTTTGTTTCAACCATAAACTCACTGTTGGAGCTATTGTCACCGACTAAGGCATATTGTACAGAGCTCTAACATATAAAGAACATAATATACATATTAACATTATTAATTTACAATTTAAAGCTAAAAATGAATGTCATACAAATATTTGTATTATTTGCTCGGATCATGCAAAGATGAGTAATCGTACTCGTACTCGCATGTCTATACCAATATTTTAGTTTCGATTTAAATATTTTAAGCACAGGCGACAACTTGACCACATCTGGTAACCCATTCCATAGCTAAACTGCAATGTATTTAAAGGAGTGTAATCCAGAAGCGGGGGTTCTTACTCTTGGTATTTCCAGCTTTAGGATCAAGGATTGTATATACGGTGGTGATAAACCATTCAGTGGCCTGTACACTTCGGTCACTAGTTGTCTCTTTCCATTAAGATCTAAGCTAGGCATGTTACCTAAGTCAGTAGTGCAGATCAGTAGTAAGATGAGATTATGTCATTATAAATTTTCTGGTATACATCATTCGTTATCTCATTTATTAAATGAAAAGTAAATTAATACTCAGGTGACATTACCGTCATTAAGAAGTTTGCGGTACACATCTTCGTTGTAGGCGTTTTTCGTATCATTGAAACTTTGGCCATCTTTGCTGATAAACCAATTCACACAACCGTATCTCGGGCCTTGGTGTCTTGTATCGCCATCCTGTGAAAGCTGGAACAAATATGATGAAACTATTTTTCTCTCTGCAGCATGTCTTAGAGTGTATAACCTGCCTTGAAAGTAATTACTATGGCGCCTATAGTTTTAGGTGTACAAAGGACTATTAGGGGTTAATAACAGATTAAATCACTTATAGATAACAGGTAAGTCTTCAACATGGCGTGACATCATATAATAGAGGCTTCAATCAAATATCACTTTTAGCCACCCGCCCCTGGGGCTTGTCTTACGTAGCAACACATGGCAACACAACGCTTTCTGTAATGAGCGCCATTGTACGTTTAACGTTAATCTCGCTTCTACGACAAGCCTAGGAATTGTATCGTCATATATGTTCACAATCTAAAATAGAATCTATCCTACTGCCTACGTCGAGAACTCTAAAATAGAATCTATCCTACTGCCTACGTCGAGAACTCTAAAATAGAATCTATCCTACTGCCTACGTCGAGAACTCTAAAATAGAATCTATCCTACTGCCTACGTCGAGAACTCTAAAATAGAATCTATCCTACTGCCTACGTCGAGAACTCTAAAATAGAATCTATCCTACTGCCTACGTCGAGAACT
>JAUELC010129116.1:0-11489 GCA_031471745.1 Cryptochiton stelleri
ACAGGTGTTGACAGGCCGTCCCCCTCATCACTGCCTACGTCACTCATACTGAAGAAAACAAAACTGTGGTCCTTTTATTATATATTTTTCTGTAATTGTTGGGAGGTATAATCAATCGGGCCTATGTAGTTTTAAAAATCAACTCATTTTATTTTAAAATAATTAGGTCTCGAATGACTTTGACAATGGATTTGTCAACCTCAATATTTCATTTATTAAAAATTAATTGATATAATTGTGTTTGTTTTACGTGTAATTTATATGCAAAGGTCGAATTTTATTGTAATATATCTCAAACGTGTGGACCATAAGCGCCCTTTTTTTCCTTTTGAAAAGAGTACGGTTAGTTACGAGCGACTGTGTTGGGCGACTAGTCAATGACCTCTTTTTCGTCACTTGAATTTTCAACAATATACTCGTTTACACAATTACTAACGTGGATCTATGCATGTATACATTATCTTTAATTCGTAGGCCTATTTCAATGTTGAATATTGAAAGCAGGATATCGTTGGATGAACTAATTTACATGTACTTGGCAAAACTTTTTGAAACAAATAGCGCGAACACGTAGTCAATGAAAAGAATAACAAGACAAACCGGAACTACCCAGTTCGACAGCGCGCCAAGCGGCTTTGTAAAAAAGAGGGGTTAATCTGGAATAGCCGTAGGGGCCCATTGTATCCGATCAAGTTGAGGATAGAAACAGTGACTGGTCGATGGTGAAGATTGAAGCAATGCCTGGTTCATGGTGAAAATAGAAATAGCATTTGGTTGATGGTAAGGAGAGATAGTGTATTGTCGATGATGAGGATAGAAATAGTGTCTAGACGATGGTGAATATAAAAGCAATGCCTGGTCGATGGTTAGTATAGAAATAGTATGAGGTTGATGCTGAGGAGAAACAGAAATAGTATCTTTTCGATGATGAAGATAGAAATAGCTTCTGTTGGATAGAGAAAATAGAAATAGTGTCTGGTCGATGGGGAAAATAGAATAGTACTGGCGTGTAGATTAATATCCAAAAATCACTAAAACGTATGTTGTTTGTTATTCTGGTGTTTGGTCGATGTTAAAGATATAAATAGTGTTTCGTCGATGGAGTTGATAGAAATAGTCTCTGGTCGCTGGTGTTGATAGAAATAGTGTCTGGTCGATGGTGAAGATAGAAATCGTGTCTGGGTGATGGTGTTGATAGAAATAGTGCCTGGTCGATGGTGTTGATAGAAATAGTGCCTGATCGATGGTGTTGATAGAAATAGTGTCTGGTCGATGGTGATGATAGAGATAGTGTCTGGTCGCTGGTGAGAATATAGTGTCTGGTCAATGGTGAAGATAAAGATTATTGTAGATGATGATCAAGTGTAGTGCCGATGACAAAAAAATATATATATTGTTATGTCGTTGTTGTAACGGCACAATGATTCTTTCAATACGTCTACAATAGACAAGTCCTTCCGGAACTTAATTCCCGCAAATCATTTTTTTTATAAATATCATGTGTACCATCAACTATCAATTTCTTTTGGTGAATAAAATTATCAATCAAATTATTAATCAATCACAAGTATGTATTAAGAGGGAAAATGTGGAGAGGAAACCTGAACATTCGAGCCTTAAATTGAAGTCTGTTGGTGACAAAGGACGGAGAATTTGGCTCTTCTGTTGCCAATGGTGAGGCGGTCAGGTCAGATCAGATCAATATCAAATGGATCAAATGGACCTAAACCAACTATTGGTTTGGGTTATACTGATTAATTGAAGCAGGAAGGCATCAACTTGAGCGACTTCGGCTAGGATACTTCTTTTGTAAATCACTTCTTTTTTTAAATTTGGATGTGTAGGTTGTTTAGAAACCTTTGTAATCTAGAATTAAAATGTATTGAAAACTGTTTTTAAAAAATACCTGTGATTATCTTATCTAAAATAATATGTTAAACGTAGAAAGAATGATACACAATCTCACATAGTATTATTTTATACTATATTGAGTTTTTTCTCACCTATACGATGTTTTAGAAACTAATTTAAGCTATGTCATATTTTCACACCAGGACTGTCAAACCAGGCTCTTTTGAAATATCAATATTTTCCCTGTCAACCTGCATTAACTAAATATTTATTCTTTACTCAGGTTTTATTTATTTTGTAGGAATAAAAGCCATTTGAGGTTTTATTTCCGCTGAATAAAACCTCAATATTGGAGAAAAGATATAAGAGAAACATGGAATTTCAATCTAAAAGAACCAATTATATTTGTAGAGGAAGCGGAAAATAGTTGAGTGTATTTTAAACAACAGTAGAATCGATGTAAATCAAACATCAAAGTTAATTTCTAGAGAGGAATCGGTCTAACTAGAAAGGAGAGTGACAGGTGACGAGGCGGGAGCACTCTGTTATCAACTGCGTCCGCTAACTGCACAGGGTGGCTGGTCGATAAAAACATCAGTGATTAAACCTCTCCTCGTGCTGACTGATTTATCCTCGGAAAGTATCATTAAAGACCATTATGTCTATGAGTGACATATTGAATACAATAGTCAGCAGGTGATGGAATCTTTGGGAATCTTTACATTTACAAATTGACCGGATTTCCGACCACAAGAAAATCGTTTTGTACGCAAATTATGGCTGAGAATTACTAGTTTCTGAATCTGAAAAATTGATTTGTGACCGTGTATAATTGATACACGTAATGGTTTAACAGTGGCAGACGAGACGAAGTCTGTGGACAGCCTTGTGACAAACTGATCGGTGATTATCCTACTTACTTGTTAGCAAGTTATCTAGTTGATTATTTGATCCTACTATAAGAGACTAAGGAAATCAGGTTTTATCTGTGTTTCACTAACTGTAAGCTATACTTCAACCCATACAGCTTTTCAACCAAACATTCTAAATTACTGGCAGTGACATTTTTTGGGCAATTTCGGGTTTCGTAATAGCTTTGGGTACCCGGAATTGTTCTTCTGCTGTCTGGACTTGATGTTGATGGGACTAAGGCGTGTCAGAGGATTAACATTCTTTATTCACAAAATCATGTCTTTGGACAACAGACCTGTTTTACGTATCCAAATACATAACAATTTTGAATATTTATTTAATAAATTACATATTATATTGAACCATTATGAGCCATATAATCTGGACAATACTTGTCAGAGAGTTCTCTGCGCCCATCCACCAACATAAAACACAAAACAAGATAATTGATAAACTCTCATCGTCTGAAGAGTACTTAACCGATCGTGTCTAGGTTAAGCTAACGTAAGCTAACTCAGCTTAGCGCAGCGTAGTAAACTCGGTGAGACTGGCTGATACAGATTTGTTTGTTGGCTGAAGTCCTTGTATGAACATTATATTTGATTTAGCCACAGATGGGTATTATATTACATAAGCCCTTATGTTAACGTTTGGTCATACTTCACTCCCAATTTTCGAGAGACGAGAAACTTTGGTAGATAGCTGTATCAACTTTTAATAAATGTATCGGAAATTCTGTGTCGAAGCACCAAGAAGGAAGTTTAATACCACGGCCTAATGACGTCTTTAATTTAAAATACCACTTTGACCATAAACTTTAATGTTTCCTATATTATTGTTTATAACAAGTGAAACTGAACATATGAATAAAGTGAGTCCAATACCAGTGTATTTAATCCACAGGCTCTTCATACACCTGATTACTTACTCTCTTACTTCAGTCGCCATTTGTTGAGCGATAGAAAAAAACTATTACTAACAAAAATATATATATATTTCCCTGTGGAGGCAAACAATTTTTCTCTCTTAATTTTTTTAAAATCTATATATTTCCCTGGGGTATTTAATTTGTAAATGGAGGCTAGTTGAGGGATCAGACAGTAAATAAGGAAGATGAATGAATATCTGACCGGCTCAAAGCTTTCTCTTTAAATGGTTTCATCGAATCACTTTTTTATATTGAGATAGCAAGTTTTGGCTGACTCTTCGGATCTGTCATTGGTAAGTCAGTCTGAAGACATTTGGGGAGAAAACGATAATGGGCTATAACCAGTATCTCATAAAGTGCTCATTTTTCAAGCACATTTCTTTATACTTATCCTCAATTTAAAATCCAATATATAACTGATATAGAATCGACACGCGGTCATGTCGTCAAAAGAGTTTATTAACCAGTAGACGGTCTTGTTTCGTTAGAGACAAAAGTGTTGTTATATTACACACGGGTGTAAAGCACTGATCTATCCATAAAACTAAAAGTGTTTACAAGCTGGGTTTTTTTGTTCGCTTCCTCTGCTTAGGTTGACAAACTTAATTGTATAAGAAGCTGTACACAGAAACCTTAAGTCACATGACAAACTACTAAAATATCAAACGTATGTTGTTAGTTTTCAAATATGTAAATTTAATAATTTAACAATCATTTGCAAAAACATATATATGAACTCCTGCAAATCAATCGCTACAGCAGCAGATAAAGTGTTTTCTTCCAATAACAATCTGAAGTTACAGTCACGTGATGGTCGATATGCTTATCTTATTAAATGGTGTGGATAAATCGGAAGTTGCCTTCAAATTACAGCAGTGTTTTCAAGGTTTGTAGTTTTAAATATTTGTTAAATTTCTCGCCTTTTGAATTTTTAAGAAAACGATTTCGGATTAATACAGACTTTCAGTAGCTCACCCTTTACCATTTACTGTGAATATGTTGACGAATAACCCCCAGAACGGAACGTAAGACTAGAGCTTTCCTCCAAAAACAAATTGAATCAGATATAATCATTTTATTTATTTGCCAAAAAACATTTTACTTAGGTTTGTTGTTGATGAAGCTGTTTGTCTTTTATGAGTGAATTTATCTTTTTTAATTGTTTTCTTTGTGGTTTGTGGCTGATCAGAGTAAACTCTCATTGATCCCATCCAGTAAAATGTAATCAGTTAATTCCGTGTCATGAAACCAGACTGGCTTTAGTTAATTCGCCCACAGACATCCTCAATATGGTGCCAAGCAGTTCCTTGTGTTCGCCTAAATCAATATCAATCCGACAAGACTGTATTTGTGATCAAACCAGATACTCGTAAACAGACAGAAGGGCCTGGAAACTGTTGAAAAAAACATTCAACGAAAATCATGTCAGACTGTAAACATATAATTTCTCTTCTGTTTTTTTTGTTAATGTGTGTGTATGTGGGGAGGGGGGCTTCTATAATTATTTTATCTCAATACTCACATAGTAACCAAATAAGATTACATTTAACGTCTTTACATTTGTAAAATTTTCATCTTTGAATGTCCATAGCGACGACATTCTATTCACCGAAGATCAAACTCTGAGTATGACTTCGAATTAAATGGTTAGTTCGATAGTGGCTGACTTAAAAAATCGTTCAGAATTGTTAAATAACATATGGTAAACATATTTTGTTAACTTAGATGAATTAGGCTTGCATCAATTACGGTTTTAGTCTATTACACTGAATACAGATTATAAAAAGACACAAACATTATTCACGACTTAAATTCTTCATTACCGTCTTTCTACTAGTTGACCGTTTTTGTTGTTTATCGTTTACTTTGTGTTAATCATTGCGGTATCTGAAATGCTATGTGTGTTTTTATTCATATATTACCTGGAATGATTTGTTTGGGGTGTTCAGTGGGAAGTTTTACTTCTTAATCTGAATTATAGACGCCTCTTTTCAGTGTGGTTTATCACGTGATAGTTTTTTCTGAGTGCTGTACATTCACTGTTAAAACAACACAGACGTCGCTCCTGGGTGACAGTTAAGTCAGACCCACTCTCTAGTTTAGATTAATTTTTAACAGAGTTTATTCCAACATCTATCATTCCAGTCTCGAAGCAATCTTCCAAAAAGTGGCCAGGTCCCTTATGGTTCAGAATGAACGCTATATTCATCAGATTGGGAGGTCTGATTCTATTAGTTTTTAAACAGACTGGCAGTTTATTGGGCGTCATCCAGGAACGGCCACTTGCTGATAGAAAAAAAATTATCTTGAAATAGTACAATTCAATGACTTCCAATAAGAATTTTTTTGTATGATTTTATTTACTTGGTATTTGATGTGGATATTTCACGCTATGAGTTGGGTGAAGAACCGCGTTGGATCCTTCAAAATCACCACATCATCCCTCTATCTACAAAACATGCCTTGTCCCCATATATCTCTGTGTGGTCTTAGGGCCGGACACTAGGAATGGTTCTCCTCGAGTGAATGTGTTAAATGTTGTATCAGATAAAAATTGTCAAGAAAACATATCTACGGTCGGTAACATAGGGACTATATATAATAGACGATTGAATAACCATTGTTTAGGTTACCGAGAATCATAGATCTTTAAAAAGGTATTGTCTTTAATTCATTGGTATTCTTACTATAAACAACTTCTCCATAAATGACAGGTATCTATATCGGTTGTAATGTCGTTTCCAACATAAATTTGTCAAAACAAAATGCGTATAAATCAATTCAGTACATTCGCTAGTACATTATAAATGATATACACAATTTATATACCAAGACAATTTACTAAATGCAGCACGTAATATACTGCTATCAGTTGTGGTATAGTCCATATGTGAACAGACTATCACAGACACTGTTCTTAAGTGGCTTATTGTCTGGACTACAAAACAGCTTCAGTATAAACCATGCTGGTTTGCTCTCAATAATAATACAGTACATGTATTACATAATGTATCAGACACTGTCTGGATTGAGTCTGACACATTAGGAGCAGTACTGGGACTTTATGCACACACAAATATCTCAATATATGTATGGCATAACCAGACGTAGAATATGTTTAAAAAGTCTAATACCGGGATTCTCCGTGAAATAAATAGAGTAAGGACTCCAGCATATATTTAAAACTGATCCAGTTAATCTCAAAGATAATATTTAACTCAGCCGATTCCATAAAACAATTGAATTAGGTCAATACTTGCACACACCTTTTAACTATTCGGTTATAACCATAATAATCTTTATTTTCTTCGTAACTTATTCAATAATGACTGTATAAGATCTGTATAAAACTTAAATTAAAATACATTGCATGCTTGACTAGTTTTAGATTTAAATGGGGGGGAGGATCTTTCGCGTGAAAGCTTCTTTGAAAGAGATACTATTTTAACGCAGTTCAGTTCTTATTCAAGATATGGAGACATTATTATTAACTGTAGGACGAAGAAAACGAGTGGTAGAATAACACCGTATGAATCGATCATGTTAGTGGGGCGGAATTCCCATTAAGGACAATTTTAAACTTCTGAACTATGAATAGTACTTAATTCTTTGCTTGACAGGAGGCGATCGGAAGATTTTAAATAAACATTCTGTCTGGTCAAGATAACCGGATCCGTTGACAATCCTGGCAGCCTATTTATGTAATCTGAATAACTTATCTATAAATTCCGGTCAAATCTAGCCCATTCTAAACAACAGTTATATATCAAGAGTGTGATGAAAATAACTTAAATAACGTCAAACCTAGGTAGTAAATTTCGAATAATTCTCAAACAAAAAAAATTGACGAAACAAAGTTCCACTTATATAGTTAACAGTGGTATTCAACTAAATATTATAACCGCCAACCGCCAACAGCTAACAGATTCAAAAGTGTCCTGTGCCACGAATGTCCAAACCAAAACCCGTCCTCCACTTTACAACAAATCTTAACCAGATGAAAACAAATACTGTAAAATTGAATTTAAAATTTGAAAAAATGAAAGTCGATAATAACCAACATGATTTATGTGACCCAATTTGAATATTGATGTAAAATTTCAATAATACTGGCAGGTGGGAATGTGCTTTTCTGAATACAATTACTACAATGTATTTGCTGACAGCTTATAGTTTTGTCGACAATCGTATAAGATTGGTGTTTTACGCCGTACTTCAAGTTAATTCACTCATATGACGACGTGTCAACCCAATGGGTGAAGGAAATCCACCCTCGACACCACTGGCAACAAACAATGACAATATACCAGACAATCACAGGACATAATACATGGTGGAATAAGACATAGTGCCCGCGACTATTCAGTATATCTGATTCTAAGCCATTTGTGACCAACTCCCCGGTTTGGCCTTTACACTGTTCATAACGTCAATAACCATGTGGATTTACAGAAGACTAACGTGCTTATAGATTTATGAGTTCTACAACGAATAGGTCATATTATCGAAGTCTTTTCATGAACATTGTCGTGTCACTTTGACTCAGCGTCGAGATCAGCATGACTTCAAAATTACAAACTATGATTATGTTGGGTAGGCTTTTGTGACACCCGAGCCACATATTTCTAATAGAACAAATATGCTAGAATTCTTGAATAGCCATCCTTCGCTTCATATTAGGATAATTCGTCATGAATCCAGACAAGCAATGTGTTACCAGATTTTGCGTAATAACAATGACATTACGTTAACCGTAAATGTGTTTGCCAGCTTAGCCTACGACCACGCCAGTTCTACATTACAGTATTATACCGTGATCTCGCGCGATTAGTTTGCTTAATCAGTAAAACATTTACTTTTATGGACGTTTTATGTGTATAAAATCACCTTTTTTTGTTTTTCTTCGAGTAAATGGTTTATCAGCTAGAGGAGAATTGAATTTGTGTTACGGTATTTTTGTGTTTACATTGTTTTGTTTTAATAATTCATCTGTTATCTATATTGTGTGGAATAAACGACTAAACAAAGACTCCGGCAGTCGGAGGCATTTAAAGATTACCTGTTCTGTATCATGTTATAAGAAGAAATGCCAATAAATGTTACTCAATTATTTGTCTGATTCACTTAAACTAAATCTGTGTAGTTCAGGCTTTTCGTTTGTGTAAATTCATTGGACTGAATTATTCTAGTTTCGCTATCGTCCACGTGCAGTAATTCAATAGATTTGTTTCAGTTTCAACATTTCGTTGAAACGAGCAAATAGTCAAATACGTTCTGTTTGCTCAAAATGACACTACCATGGAAATAGGGAGACATATCACTGGAACTGCAGGTTTTTGTACATCCTTATTGATGACCTCAATCTAAAATTCAATATACAACTGTGGAAGATAATCTACAGCCGGTCGTGTCTTCAATGCCGTTAATAAGTATCTGTTAATACTGTTAATAGTGTCTGTGTTCCATTGCAGAAAAATATAGACATTTCGACTTAAATTGGATAATCTATCGACGTCTTTCGTATACTGATTTCAATAGATTCCTGTAGACTATTTTCACTAAATACCCAACAGACCATCTTCAGTAGATTTCTCACGACCATCTTAAATAGATTCCCCCCAGACCGTCTTAATTTAGTAGATTCTTTACAGACTTGTTTTTAGAAAATTATCCACAAACCTTCTTCAGTAGATTCTCTTCAAACCATGTTTAGTAGATTCCATACAGGCCATCTTCAGTAGATTGCCAAAGACAGTCTATAGTTGCTCACCACAGACCGTGTTGAGTAGATTCCCCACAAATTTGTTTTCAGTTCATTCGCCATACACCGCTTTTAGTTGATTCTCATTAGATCGTCTTCGGTAGGTTGCATACAGATCGTTACATTGTAGATTCCGCACATACTAATTTGAAAATATTATATGAAAAATACTTATATGACATGAACTGTACACGTTAATGGTTGTTTGGTTGTATGTATCGTTTGTAAGTATAAATCAACTACAATAGGCTACAAAATAACATCTCATGAAGTCAACAAAATAACATTCACTGAATACTTTAAAATAGCATTCACTGAAGACTACAAAATAACATTTATTGAAGACTACAAAATAACATTCACTATAGAGTACAAAATAACATTAATTGAAGAATACAAAATAGCATTTACTGAAAACTCCAAAACAACATTCACCAAATACAGCAAAATAACATTCACCAAAGACAGCAAAATAACATTCACTGAAGACTACAATGTAAGATACCGCTGCTTTTAATTTGTTCTTGACAAATATGATCCATGCATAACCAGCAAATAAATATTGACAGTAATTTACCCAAACCATTAAACAAGTGAAACATGACCGGAGACAATGTTGAATCCACTTTATAAACAACACCGATGTGCATATAGCACTCAAGGCTAACCAACTGTATTTATGAAAGACAATAATTTGGATCGAATCCCATTAGATTATTACTTCTCTGGGAAATCTTTTTCTCTTGAGTTTTAGTCTAGATGTCATATTCGTTATAGGAGTTATCACTTTTCACCCATCCTCTGATCTCAGTACCTCAGCAAGCGTGCAGTTAGAACCTACGCCATATTTGTTTAATTTGATGAAAGATTTGTTGACATGTTTATAGTGTTGTTGGTTGAACCAATAGGCGTTACAGTCACAATAAATCACAGACCTACTGCACTAATGGATGATCATCAGCATGTTTACTGAGGTACTGTTTTCGGATATGTATTTATCTGATTGGGTTGGTTTAAATACTAATGTTTAGCCTTTGATTAATATAAATACAGCATCCGATTGTCGTCGAAGAAGATACAAAATAAAACGATTGACCACCCGGCTTATGCGCTTTCCTCTATTACCTGTTTGTTTTTTTTCTGTTTTTTCTCTGTTTTCATGTTTGTTTTATTATAACTTTTCTTCTGGTTTTTCTACTGTGTTTCTCCATTCTTTCGTTTCAGTTTGTCTTGGTCAAATTAAAGGAGAAATGAAGTGTGATCATGTCCTAATACCCCATGTGTAATTTCGCATTAAAAATAACACAGACGTTGATCCTGGGTGACATTCCTGTCAGACCCACTTCCCTAGTTTAGACTAATCATTAACAGATTTTATTCCAACATCTATCAAACTCAGTCTCAATGGAATCTCACAAAAAATGACCAGGTCTCTACTGATTCCGGATAAACGCTGCATTCGTCAGGTTGGGGAGGTTTGAATTTATTCGTTCTTAATCAGAGTGATATTTTATGTTGTTGGTCGCTATTCAAGGCGGATGACTTCTTGTAAAACAAAACAACCCTGGTGGTTACAAAGGACTGTTTGTCAACTAATATATGAGGTACAGCTGTCCAATGGGCCCCTACCGCTATTCCAGATTGACCTCCCTTTTTTACAAAACCGCTTGGCGCGCTGTCGAACTGGGTAGTTCCGGTTTTTCATGCTATTGTTTTCCTTGACTACGTGTTCGCGTTATTTTTTTTTTAAGTTTTACCAAGTAAATAAGTTCATCCAACGATATCCTGTTTGCAATATTCAACATTGAAATAGACATACAACTTAAAGGTTATGAAAACATACATAGATCCACGTTAGTAATTGTGTAAACGAGTATATTGTTGAAAATTCAAGTGACGAAAATAAGGTCATTGACTAGTCGCCCAACACAGTCGTTTGTAACTAACCGTACTCTTTTCAACATGAACAAAAGGGCGCTTATGGTCCACACGTTGAGATATATTACAATAAAATTCGACGTTTGCATATAAATTACA
>JAUELC010129227.1:0-11487 GCA_031471745.1 Cryptochiton stelleri
GAAAAAGCTGCGAAACATGGTCAGCAAACCAATCGACCAATAAAACGAGTGATGTGTTCTAGGACTGATGAGGGCAACGACCCGAGCAAGCAAATCATATCGGAACATCCTCGGTTCTTTCCGGCTTCTGTCGTCTCCGTAAACGATATCTTGGAGGTTTATTGTCGCAATAATACTGCCCAAAAATATGATATGTTAATCGCCGGACATTTTGACCAAAGTACTTTGCGGATTCACACAAATAAAACTTAGCAATTCAACGCGCTTTGTAGCTTAAATCACATTTAAGTAAAAGGATGTTCCTTTTATTCGTCTACAACATGTTGCAAATCAAACAGTGGTCTGGGTGTGTAATTTAAGTTTAGTGTAGATCCGATGATGTCATCCATTTACACAAAAGCAACAACAAATGTTGAAGTAGATCTACTAGGGTTATCACCCTTGCCCAAAATGAAGTGCTGAACGGCCGAGATTTGTTTCACGAGAGAAATCGTTGAGGATGGCCGAGTTGCAAGCAAATGTCTAAGCTAAGCAGCAAATGCGATATGATGTGAATAACTGTATTTTGGATGTCTAAACTCATTGTTGTTCCAAATCGCCTATCTCCGGTAGCTTCCGTCCCCTTCGATTAACGGTCTTTGTGTATTGAATGGCCATTTTTAACACCAGTTGCGTCACATTTGGCGCTAGGGGCAAAACTTGCATCTTATGGAGATACACGTATCCGATACGAAATCAGGCGCATACCACGTCAATAAAAATCAATATAGAGCAGATAACAGCAGAGAAAATAGAATCTTAAAACAGAACTATTTTTCATAACATTAGATCGAAAGGGCCAATTACAACTGGCTGATCACGTGAAGAGTGTCAGCAGCCTCGCTTTGGAGTTAGCTCATTCAAAATACCTATAGTCAATATATACAAGGTCTCTGGACTAATCCGGTTTCCTCTACTATTTATACTGGAACCGCCGTCATATAAGTGAAATACCTTAAGTGTGGCGTAGAACATCAATCAAATCAAACGGACCATTTTGTATCCTCGCCATGTATCACTAAACCCAGTAAACAACCCAGGCAGTAAAATAGACCGTATCAGCTGATGAAATTATACCTTCTAACGAGGCACTGCGAATTTGTCTGCTCGAAACCGTACTCCAAAACTCTTCATGCCCGAACATTAAAATCTTTTGTTTAAACAACTAGCCGTTTTGGAGTACAGTCACCTGGCTTGTGAGTGTTGGATAGTTAATAAAATATGTTATTATTATTTTTTACTGTTTTGTGTGTTTTTTAAAATTATATTTGTTGCACATACATAACCGAGAAAATAAAAAAAGCAAAAAAATTTGCATTTTAAAAAAAAATTGATTCCCCCCTATCTACTATATAATATATAACACAGGTTATGCATCGGAAAAGCAGGCATCACTCGACCCCCAACACAATCAGAAGGATATTCCAAACTAACCACAGAATATATTTTCCTCACGACAGCGCCTTCGCAACGTCCGGTGATCACGAATGCAAATTACATATAATTTATGAGAAAATTTCCAGCTCTTGTAACTAAAACAGCACTTTCCATACTGAAGTGGCGGTTAAATCTCATATCATCAACATTCAGCCCGGAATCGACCTCAATTTCCTTCCGCTTTACTTTGTCATGTCATTGAGCCTCTCCACGATCCGGGCAGCTGGAGACATATAACCCAAGTACGGAGAATCTTTTATCGCTGTATTCCTTCAAAATAAAAAGTGAATTTACCGCCGTTTTGCTATGGCCGCTTTCTCATTGGCTGATTCTCCGTACTTCGGTTGTGTGTCTCCAGCTGTCCGGACCAGGTTGGATTGCATCGCGATTTCTGGTCAGAATTTGTTGAGGGTTACCACAAAACATGCTCATAACGAAAGCTAATACAACAAGGATTACAGTAATGGCTGTCTGAGATAGAACCGCGACAGTTTAATGCGATTTCTAGGACAAAATACACAAGTGAGCACAATCTAAATGACAAATTCGTCATAACTGAACATAGGCCGCAAGACAATATGTATGTTAAGTAATACCAAGACCAGCCTCCCTATGACATTGAACTGCAGAATGTCATACCTGAGATGCATGTATTTGAGGGAGTCACAGGAGGTGACTCCGACTATTGCGGGTTTATTTTTACGAGATTTCTTCCCAGTTTTCCACCGTATTAAGTAAGGCAGAGTAAGTGGTGGATAATCCGTCGTCATATAAGTGAAATACACTTGAGTGCGACGTTAAGCGCCGATCCAACAAACTAACAAATTGTCACCCATTTACTTTGTTCTGTTCCGATGTTATAATCCTACGTTGGGGTTGATATGATGTTGATGGTAGGATAATTGACCAGTGCTCTAAATCAGGCAAGGGGAGAAAAAAGTTTCACGTCGAGACTTACCTTGTCTAGAGAAGGGTGTCAACATGATTCCCCTCACATCTCATAAAAGGAGAAGAAAACAAAAAAAGGAAATTAGTTTTGATTAGATAGACCACAAACCACAGTTTCCAAAAATGGTGTCATGATAGTGGGGAGATTTTCCATTTTCTTGTAAGAGCCGAATTTAGTACTGTTTCCGAGACCAGTTGTATGGTGGAGCATTCAGGCCATATGGATCTTTTTTCCATAAATATTGCAATTGTTCAGCATATAAGCAATAAAATCGCTCCAAAAAGAGAAAGACACTTATGGACTGACACACTAATATAACAAATGAATTTGGTGAAATACGTTTGAAAAATAATCAATGATATAGAGACACAAACAATCTGGTGGGACATATCGACCATACAACTGGTCCCCAAAATAGTACTAAATTCAGTTCTTACAAACAAATAACAAATTTCCCCTTTAAGGTTATGCGATTACTGGCACGCGTGTCACATCGTAGACATCAAAGGTTCTTTGGAGTGGATCATATAGCGAACCTTTAAAGGTTCTACAAAGAACCCTATTAAAATAGTTCTTGAAATAACCTTAGACGTTTGAGAAAAGCTTAATCACATACAAGTATTGTATACTATAGACAGTTTATTTTTTTCATTTTTCTGTTTACAGTTGAAAGGGTTAGGGGTTAGGATTGATGTTGATGAAAATGTAAAAAAAATGCAGGTTAGTAAACGTTAGGCTATTATTGGAACAACAACAAGAACAACAACAACAACAACTGAAAAATTGGGACAGCTTCGGCTATTTCCGGACGATATTTCGTATCTGCATAAATTATATTCCAAATAAAGAGATATGCATGGATTCGACAAACGCACCTCTATATGTACGAGCCATCTTGTTTCTCCAAAGCTGGCTATATAGCTTCGAATCCTGGAGGACAGGGGAAAATCAGAAGAAAGGTGGAGTGGAGATACACACGAGCTTAGATTCGGTCAATTCCGTAGTAAAACCGAGCTACACTGAGTAGTAGTAGTATAAGAGCACCTGACCGCGGGTGCCTCCTGTACTGAATAAGTAGTGTTTTAGGGCAATAGGGAGGTAATTATCTGCCCTTGTTTTTGGCCATTTGTTACTTATTATGTATGTCGGAGCCGTTTTGGCTCCGACATACATAATAAGGAAGGGTTGTTACTATTTATGTATGTCGGAGCCGTTTTTGGGGAGCCGCCGCTAGGTGACACCATTGGTATGTTGACTTCACACCGGAAGTCTCAGCTGAAATCAGTCATGCGCAGGCGCCCCCTCATCCCAGTGGATTGCATTAATCCTCTACCGAGTAGGTGTGGAGGTTGTATAGGTCGGACTGGAGGCACCACGGCCAGTGGCATGAGGACGTCATAGTGATTGCCGCTTCTCCGACATACAGAATAAGGAAAGTTTGTTACTATTTATGTATTGGCGGTGCCATGACCTTTGACCTGTGTGACCATCGTCATGGTGAACATGACTTTTGACCTTTGTAGCATGGCAGTCCTACTTGTTTACACCGGAAGTCTCAGCTGGAATCAGTTATGCGCAGCTGCCCCCTTATCCCAGTGGATTGCATTAATCCTCGTCATAGAGATAGCGACTGCTCCGACATACAGAATAAGGAAGGCTTGTTACTATTTATGTATTGGCGGTGCCATGACCTTTGACCTGTGTGACCATATGGCGCCAAGGGTCTGATGACGTCATGGTGATGACGTCATGAGGTAATGGTGGTGTGATTGAAAACACAAATGTTGTGTGCGTATGTGACTGGCGATATTAATGAACTAGAAAAGTAGGCCTAATATCAATATTGCCTGCTCTAAGCCAAATTCTAGAAAAAAATAGCATTTGAAATCTCCAAAACGTCATCGACATTAATGACTTATTTTTTCCAAATCAGTATGGTATCCAATCATTCAACTCCCTTGGTGTATTTTTATTATTTGATAAATTCGTAACAGTTGTTAGAATACAACAAACTATTCACTAGTCTTACATTTATAGGTCTATCAAAAGCCTTTGGTACTGTCGATCATAATGATTTCTCTTCTTAAACTCCACCATTATGGTTTGGGTCCACTAGTTAGAAGGTTCACTTGTCCGAAGGTTCACTAGTCTAAAGGTTCACTAGTCCGAAACGTTTTTAAGCTAGGCCTGCGCTTGTCCGAAGTTTTTCTGCAGTAAAAACAATTCAGTTGACTTTTATCTTATAAGATTATTGAATTTAGTAACACGAAGCAGCGGTCGGGATGGTACACCATCCATGATAATTTTGTCAGTCGTGCAATCCTAATTCTGATTGAGGTTCCGAGTCACAAAGTGGTTTGAAGAGGGGGTTAAACTAATCCAAAGATACATATGTCTGGATTGATTTTTGTATCAAACACTGTGACATAAAATTTCAAAACAAATTATATCTGAACCAATATGGAAAAACCATAAATTAGTCTCGAATTTCTTTGTACAACACTGGTACTCCAGAAAACTTTATATGTTCGTGACCTCTAAAATGAAGATGGCCGAACAAGCAATTTTTCTGAATTAATTGAGTTTGTATTATAGGGTAGATACTTAGATTTTAAGAGACATTTAAAATGTATACCTTTCAGGTGGAAAGACTAATGTGCTACTGGAACTGCACTAGATATTCGGCTCCAAGCTTACTACCCATTATTAACACTTTAACCAGATCGAGAAATGGAGGTGGGATCATTTATGACAAACTCGTGACCAAATACCTGGTCCCAGAAAGCCAACGGAAGTGAGAGAATTCTCATCAGTTGAAGATATTGATTGGAACAAAAGGTACCTTACTTGATGGCCAAATCCTGTATACAAAACTATGGAATTTACATGTTAAATGGCTTCATAGGACGACCCTTTGAATTTTTTATGACAAACTCGTGACCAATAACCTGGTCCCAGAAAGCCAACGGAAGTGGGAGAATTCTCATCAGTTGAAGATATTGATTGGAACAAAAGGTACCTGATGGCCAAATCCTGTATACAAATCTATGGAATTTACATTTTAAATGGCTTCATAGGACGACCCTTTGAGTTTTTAAAAAGTATTAAAAATATAGTAATTTTCAACGTTTTTTTCTCCCACAAGGAGTGTCAAAGGTATTTGAATTGTATTGGATAATATTTATATAACCCCAACTGAGGTTAAGCATCTATAACGACAGTATTAAGACACCACAGTCACCGTTTATGGCAACGCAGTGTCGTGAACAACAGTTTCTTCCAGTCTGTATTATTTGCGTTGTTTCAATCCACACCACCAGTAGCTATCTCTTGAAAAGAGAAATCAAATAATCACTCTTTTCATAATGCAGACTAAGGCAGCCGACATGTGATAAGATTACATGTTAACATTTAATGCAGACATATGTTTGGAAATAAAATGTATATAAGGACGCAGTATTCTTCTAGCAGGCATGCCTGCAGATGTTTAAACTAGAATTATAATGAATTTGTTCGACAGAATGGACGTTATTATTGCTGAAGCTAGATTGCGTTTGTATACAAAGGAATCAAATCAAGAAATATAATGTCAAAAATTAAAGAAACATAAAAATCCAAAGATCAAAACGTCCTTACCAAAATTGTTTATGTGCCATTTACATATATCCGGTATAGAAGTACGGTCAAACAGTACAGTTCAACACAATATTTGTTTGTTTTTCACAAAATACATTAAGTGTAAAATTTCACAAATTACATCAGCTGGAACAGATTATCTCTTCCAACCCAACCAAAATGTCTTCGAATATGAAACTATCAACCCCGATATCAACAATTTCAATAGTTTTGAAAACATGAATTCACTTTTACTGAAAACTAAGGTATACACATGATATCTGTTCCCTATAAGTGTGTTTTATTTCTTAGTTCAGAAACGAATACTAATTTCGTAATCCATGAAGCAGCATCCGGCATTGCTATTCTCACACTACTGTTGACAACTGTAAAATCTTTGGATCCTGTTAAAAACTGGCCCCAGCGGGAGATGTTAAGGGGGCTCAAAACCGTCTTTCTGAAGTAAACTGTGTTAAGTTATAACGTATAGACGCAGATAACCCATTATGTTACCTGAAACCAGTATACGCTCATAGACTGATGGCAACATTTGGTATTAAGGTCAATTGTTGTATATCCAATTATCCCAGGTCTTCACGTAGGTCGTTATGAAGAGTTCCCAAGAGAGTCAAACTGATCGAGTTCAAGAAACACTCGGCGTCACGGAAATTGATGAAGCCGGTAACAAAGATGTAGAGATTTCTATTCTCGGCTTTATTCGTAGAAGTTTGCGAAAAGCACTGTTAAATTCAGATATTCTTTGATTGTAAACGATTGGATTAAGACCAGAATTGAAAAATACTAACATGCCAAAGACCAATCGAGGTATGTCGTTGTTGGCATGTCCACGATCCGTCGAATAAGCTTCCCATAAAATAAATATTACAAATGGTAACACACAAATGGCAAATATACTGAACATTATAGCAAGGGTCTTGACGGCTTTCATGTTTTTAACGAAGCTATTTCTAGTATCGTTAGCACTGGAGACCTGTCCAGGGAATGAGACGGTTTGTGATTGGATGTTCTGAGATACACGATTAGCTGTGATAAAAGTTTTAAAGTTGACAATACCCACCCACATTATACAGGTGACTAGCAAGAGTACACTAAAGGTAAGGTAGGGCAGTGGCAGTACCAGTATGAACATGCACTCTTTACGAGGAGACCATTCGTTCCATCCGAAGAGCGGCGAGAAGCTGTATGAAAAGGTGAACACCCATGTCCCGATGCTTATCAGTTTAGCTTTTCGAATGGTCATGAATGAGTTGTAAGTCAGAGGTTTTTCAATCGCCAGGTATCGGTCTACGGCGATAATGGATAACGTGATTGCAGAGGTTCCACAGGAGCCAATGATAAGACATAAACGAAACACACAGAAAACAAAGTTCGACCGAATGGTTGGGAAAACATATACAGTCAGGTGCGCTGGCAAGACAATCAATGCTATGGTTAAATCTGACAAAGCAAGGCTAACCACATAGACGTTCATACTGGTGTGTAGTTCCTGGAATTTGCTGAACGCCACTAGGACTAAAATATTCCCAAAGGCAATAAATATAATCAGAATGACTTCAAAAAAGATATAACCAAGTAAGGCTGGGTCAAATGATGACGTTATTGTAGATTCGTTAAGATCATGAAGGTCAAATGTTGATAAATTCATCCCTGTTGTTCTAACTCAATACACCTCACAATTCCTGTAACTGTCTGTGGGAAACAATCGGCTGGTTGAAAAAGAAACAAACTCCCAAACCTTTAAACAGCTTTATAGTACTCCGCCAACAGAAATGTAATTATTCGGCACAGTGCTTGGTTTTTATACATGGCCATACAATACTTCGTCATTTGCAGTTATATCCATGATTGGGAAATTAAATATAGATGAATCGATGTGTTATGCACGTCATGGCCATACAACTTTGTTAAAGTTTTCTATTGATGACAATGCACTATAACGCTATGTAATCACACACGCGGACTGGTCTGTTCACATCGATTTCATATGAATTGAACTGTACTGGAAGCTATTGTTTAGAGAATTTGGTTTTATTTTGTTGTTGGTCTAAAAGGTATTTTTTCATAAACCCAGTATAATATAGACATCACGGCATGTTGAGAAATATTAGATTGTCAGATAACTCATGTTTTGTAATTTAAAAGCTAAAAGCATTTCTAGTAATTAGACCAAAGCCCTAGCAGTTAACCATAGTGGTATTGTGTGTGTGTTCGTTGGATCCAAAAGGATTTAGTACAAAAATACCATTCATTCAACTGAGTGATATATTTAAAACACTGTCAACAGGTAATTTCATGATTAAAGAATTGCTGGCTTACGCAGAGGATACTTAAATATTTCTAAACTGAACAAAAGAAGGCTTGTATGCACTTTACCTAATGGTTATTACTCGTTAAGCTCCATATACTTATTATGACTCTATGTTGTTGACATGGAAGGCTGATATTAAATGGACAGGTATGGAATGAATAGGCTTAATTGGTTTCATTGTCAATATATATATACAACTTACCCATTGTACCCGAGGCCTAAGACATGAGCGCTATGCCAAGTGTCAATATCCGACAATACGGAAAACAACTTTGAGAACAAGTCCGGCTCGTTGGGCTGGGCAGCAGAATGTTCCAGGATAAACTATTTCATGAAAACGGTCGGTTCTTGCTTTAAAACTCTGTGGTCGGAAAGCTTACACTGGATTACAATTCTGGGTTATTTAGTGGTAACCAGAGCTCTCCACTATGGTGGCCGGATACGGCCATTTTTGATTTCGCGATTTCAAGAAATCGAGAAAACTAGAAAAAACGAAAAATCCGTGTTTTTTCGAGAAATTTATCACTATTTTTGGTCTTTTCGTTTCCGCGTTATTTCTCCTAACTGAATACGCGAAACTCGAAAAAAACGAAACTTGCTGTTTTCTAGTTATCTAGAAATCGAAAAATAACTTATTTCGTGTTTTCGCGAAATCGAGAAATAAGTTATTTCGCGTCTTTCAGTTTTTCTGAAATCGAGAAATACGTTATTTCGTGTTTTCGAGTGCTCGCGAAATCGAGAAATAAGTTATTTCTCTATTTCGCGATAACGCGAAAAAGCGAAAAAGCGAAAAAGCGAAAAAAGGTAAAGGAAACGAACATAAGTCATGCAGCACGTATTGTTGTAGTGACCAAAAAAAATTTAGACTTTGGACAGTTTTTATGTTCTGAGATGTCACTTAGGTCTATATTATTTTCATTTTTGTAAGACCCGATAGGTCCCAATATATTACACGTCAGATTGAACCGTTATAGTTAGAAACATTTTCTATAAACTGAGAAAACAAATATTTTGGAATATCTTTACAACAACAAAACAATTTTATAAGAATACAATCTTCAGCAGTGAAGATGGTTTAAATAAACCCAAATATAAGTAGTAATGAATTGTTCATCATTCCTTGGAGTTGTCACTTCACTCTATTAATCAAAAAACTTACCTTGTTAATTTTGAAATACGCTTCCGATGATTCGCAGTGTATTGCAGAGGACAGAAGTGGAAGCATGTTTTCTAGTTTCCGCAAAAACAAAAATGACATGAAGTTTCGTGTTTTCTCAGTTTCGCGGAATCTTGCAAACGCGAAAAAACGAAGCATCATCGAATTTACGTTACGGCGAAAAAACGAAATAACGCGAAAACGAAATGTAACGAAATTTCTTTTTTCATTATGTCGTTTTTTTGCCTTAACGCGAAACTAGAAAACACGAAACTTCATGTGATTTGTAAAAATATGTCAAATTTTCGCGTAAATACGCTATTTGACAGCAAGATTCGTTTTTTCGTTCCTTCGAGTGTCGCGTTTAATTTAGCCGAAATAACGCGGAAACGAAAATGTGGATAAATTTAGCTAAATGCAGTAAGTTTTAGACTCAACAAATGAGTGAAATTAATTAATTTTCATTGAAACAGACAGGTTTTGGATTGGATTTTTAAATATTTTTAAAAAGAGCTTACAAGAACACCAGCTTAACGAAAGCCCGATTAATTAAAGACAAATTGTATGCTTTATTAACAAGACCTCCATGGCGAACCGTAAGTTAAGAATGTCTGGTATATTTAGTATTATTTACATAGATATTGTCCAGATTCAAAAATATATTTAGGCAACATAGACTGGAAAGTGTTACGTCATCTTCTATACTTTGTGACTTCTGTTTACCGTTTAAATTTCACATCGATATCTCTTATATTTACTGAGTAATTGTCCAGAGAGCTATTCGGACTGCTTTTCGACATCTATTTAAGAAATAATGTTTCACTAAGCGACGTCTAACGTTAGATTTTTAGTCAATGAGGTGGAAGAGTTGATATTTTTGGTTATGGGGCTCTTCCACCTCATTGACTATAAATCTAACGCTAGACGTCGCTTAGGGAAACATTATGTCTATTCTATTACTTGTCCGGGATATTTTTCATAGAAATTTATCACTTAAAGCGGGAGAAATATCACTTCTGTTTTATCCCTCGCAAAATTGCATTTGGCGAGTCCTGTGTTAACGTTTCAAGTGCGCGTGGCGTGGCTTAATGTTGGACGCAGTCATTACGCACAGTGAGCGAGAGGGTACAGGTAGAAGAAATAATCAAACAAGCATTCACATACAAACAAAACATCACATTTTTTCAATAATAATACTGTTTAATTTTGGTAGACATATATGTAATGTAATAGACATGTCATTATAATATAATAATTGTTTTTGTTCTGTCGTCTGCGTTATTAATTTTTTTTTTACTGTACCCCTTTAAAAGAATGGACTAGCATGGAATAGAACAAAACGTGACGTAACTTTTGCGCGTGAAATGGTGATCTATTGCTTTAGAAAATGGTATTTTGGCACAGTGCCATTTCGTTCCTTTTATGTAGTAACAAAAAACGTGAAGGGAATAGATTTAAAAATACATTTTCTTACCACATAGTCTGGAATTTATTGTGTCATCTTGTAGAAATTGTTAATTACTGTATATGTTTTAAATTCCAGATAGATACCTGTTATATGTATGAAGTTATTGTCCAGACATCTATTCGGACCGCTTTAAGACACCTATTCGAAAATAACATAGACTGAAAATTGTTACGTCATTTTGTTGACTGTTGTATTTGTTTTAAATTTCCAATAGATACTTCTTATATTTACTGAGTTATTGTCCAGATCGCTATTCAGACTGCTTTTCGACAGCTATGCGAGAATACATTTGTTAGTGATCATATTGATATAATTGACTTCTGTATACCTTTTAAATTTCTGATGATATCTGTTACATGTACAGAGTTATTGTCCAGACAGCTATTAGTAGTAGGGAGAGAGCACGATAGCGCATAATGTACTTGATGACCCCTGGCTTGTGCGTTATTATGTATGGAGGATCGGGAGGATGATCCTCCATACATAATAACGCA